>JAQFVV010007352.1:0-102428 GCA_028023455.1 Epiperipatus broadwayi | reverse complement strand
TCCTTTTGTAAATGATTCTTATGGTTTGTGAATAAAATTTCCTTTTGAAAGATGATAAAATTTAAAATGTACTATTTATATAAAAAATTATTTGTTTCTGATTTTTTTTAAAAAAGATAAATATTAAGTAGAAAGCAAGTTTGTTGTGCAAATATCTTCTCACAAGAGACACTGATCTAGTGATGAGAAAATACCTGACCAGCATAAGTGACGATATACTATCTTACATTACATCGTTTATTACTGAAACTACACTTGAAAGAAGATTTAATTTATGTCTCTGCTTAAACATTTTTTTAAAAAGCTTTTCCATATTTCCCCTCTACTAATGCTTATCATTTTCACAGCTTCAATATCACCAAAATAATAATAACACCATCGTTATTTTATTTTGAAAAATCACAATTTTTATATATATCTCGTATTTCATTTTGGAATTTTAATAGTTTTCATTTCCACAGGAAGTGCAATAGAAATTTATCTGTTCACAGATAAATGAGAGCTATAACTCCTTTTGATTAATTTCATAAAGTTTATATATATTTTTTGCTTATATATTTTAAAAAATATGATATATTCTAAATATTAATTTTTGTCTTTAAAGAGCTGTTTTATTTTTCAGACTGTACTAGACTATAAATGATTTTAAAAGAACATAATAAATATAAACGCACAGACAAATATTGAATGCAAAACATAGAGACCTACAAGATTCCAATTTCATCAGAAAAAATAGTTCCATATTTCGGATGTGTTTACTGGGGTGGTAGGAAAAAGACTCTTAAATCAAAGTTCAGCCTGTCAGTTCTGACAGTCTAAATGTCATATAATTAATTATTTGTTTATTTGCATACTGGTTATTTACATACATAGGATATTTTTTTAAACTGATTGATAATAAAATTATTGTATAGAAATACCTAATCAGTTATTTTATCTCGTATTATAATTGTTTAAAACAATATTTGAACAGCATCTTACTTTAAAAATGTCTTTATAGACTACATTAAACATTCAAGGCTGTAAATCTATATAAGATAGAGTCGTAGCTATCAGATAAAAGATGATAAGAGCTAATATACATAAAATTAAGTTGAACAGAAGAAAATTTTAAATTTTACAAGATTTTTCTTCATTTTTCAGCCTATTTTGATGATTGATTATTTCATTATATTGTGTGTATGCGTGTATATATATAATGTGTGATTGTCACGAATGAAAAAAAAAAAGCAATGCAATGACGAACAGCTGGATCAGCCATAGAATAGTTGTCTGAACAGGTGCAAAATTAAATACTTTGATGCCATAACAATGAATGATATTAAGGGCCGTCTGACTAATGATAGACTCTTCCCTAAGCTGAAGAGAGCTCAGATTCATTATTAACTAAAAGAAAAAAAATAATGTTATAATAATATGGAACATTAGTATTAATAGACTGACAAAGTTAAATACAGTAAATAAATAGTTATTGTTAGATGTTAATGGCTTTAATATATGATGTTTTTAGTTAAAAAAAAAGCAAAACTGAAAGTAGTCTGATCCCCCGCCCCATATGTACAAGAGGCTTACTTCAAAAAAATTAATTTCCACATTTATCAGAAAATGTTTATACTTATTTATATCTTCTAATGTAAAAAGTATGCTATAATTAATACAGTGACTTGAATTATATATAAACATTGAAATGATTAATTTTCAAAGCATTGTTTACATGCATGCACAGGTCTCTTTTGTCCGAATTGCTTTACAAATATAAAATGAATCCAGAAAATGTTTAATTATATAGAATGAGGCTGTTTAAAAATATGAAAATGCAAATGTAAATGAATATATATAAAGTATAAGGTTGGCTTAATAGTATAATTAAATTGTCACAACCATAATTTCCCTTATTAAAAAACAAATAGAACCTCTAATATGAAAACCTAAAACAAGCATCACATATATACAACTTAAAATTATCCATAATTCAAAGATAATCTCAATAAAATTTTTGAAGGAAGTTTTCGATTATTAGCCTCATCCAAAATAAACCACGAAAAGAGACTTTTTAACTCTTTTTAAAAATTTCATTAACCTAATAAAAGATAACTTTTGCATCACTGAACAATATTTTATGACCAGTATCACATTCATAAATGTATGAAACAGAACTTAGGTGCTTATTCTTAACTATGGACATATTTTTAATAATTAGATGAATTATTAATAATAATTAGATATAATAAATTATTACAATAAATTTATGGGATGATCTGAATCATAGATTATCCCTGCATGGTTGAGTGCAGAGGCAAAATGTCAGATTCTGGAGTGTACTCAAAATGCTTATGACCTTTTAAGCAATAAAGACATTTGTTTATTAATTTATTTATTTATTTATAGACTAATAGTCATCTAATTATTAATAATGTGAACACAATTAAAAATAAAAGACTTTCACAAAAGTTATCTTTTACGAATTTAATAAAATTAAAAAAAAAAAAAGTCAAATCCTTTTGATTATTTTATATGTAAAACCCTCATTTTAATGAAAACTTGCTTGAATAATAATGATAATTAGAGATTATTTTTTTAATTATGCATAGTTTTATGTTGTATAGATGTAAATGTTTGATAGATGTGATATGTTGGACTATTTCCATCATCTATGAGTGAATGTTGTGTGTATAAAAAATTTTAAACTTTATTTAAACTTTCCAAATACAAACAACTTGTTAGTAATAATACACAAATAGACAATACAGGTTAGTAATTACACAATGTTTTGAGTAGTATTATTCTCCACTCTTCTTCAGGTGTTGCTGGCCTATATGCACAGTGACAATATTTGCTTAGAAGTTGAATTCGTACCTTTAGATTCTTGAATATTGAATTTAAGGCAAACACTCTAACCAACTGAGCTATTCTGTCAAAGGCAACATATAGTAGAAATTTGATATATTTATATATGAGGGTTGGTTCAAATTCTCCTGTGAGTTCAACTTCTAAGTGAATATTGTACCTGCATATAAGCCAGCAACATCTGAAGAAGAATGGAGAATAATACTATTCGAAACATTGTGTAATTACTAACCTGTGTTGTCTATTATTACTAACAAGTTGTTTGTATTTGGAAAATTTGAATAAAGTTTAAAATTTTCTATACATTCAACATTCATTCATAGATGATGGAAATAGTCCAACATATCACATCTAATAATATACCATCACCACAAAGCGTATTTAATTCTTACAGTCAAAACAATGATCATGATAATTTTTTATATTATATTTAATTTTGCTAATATTTTATTGCTATTTTATGTGATATATATATATATACATAACCTTAAATAGTCCAATACAAGATAAAGCAAATGTTTCCAATCCTCCTTCCACTTAACTATCAATGGCAAGAATTTGTTGTATTTTTCTTCATGTTACCTTCTAGCTAAAATATTTAGATGCCTATATAACCACCTTTTAAAAGCTTGATTACTAGCAAGTTTTTTGAAATTTTTTTAGCTTCCTGAAATAATTTTTATGTTTGGATTTGAATCCAGGAGGTGGATATAGATACTCCTAATTAATATTATTAATCATTTACTTTGAAATTTGTTATAGCATGAGTTTCTTTGTAAAATCCTCTGCTTTTTGTCTGCTTCAAATAAATATAATAATTTCCTTTTATTTTCTGTTATTACTGGGCTTTTTAATATATATTTTTAATTTTTTTTATGTCTATTAACATGTCGGAATTAATTTATTTTCCTTTTTAAAATTTTTTACTCTAATAATATGTGTATCACTTTTAATATTTTTCTAAATTTATCCAATACCTATATTTTAAACAACCATATAAAATATTTCAAATGTCCTTTACATAAAAAAATTGATATGCCAATTTTTTGACTTTCAGCATATTATTCTCAAATTTTCTACATTTTTGTTGTGTGTGCGATGTAATAAATTATTACAATGATATTGCATACATTTCCAAATTGTGGACAAAATAATATAGGGCTTTAGAGTGAATGCATATAATTTGACAATATTTTTTTCTTATAAAAAATAAAGAATTCTAATCATTTAATAAGAGTGGATAAATAAGTAGATTGTTTTTACCATATTAAGGTTTATATAAATATTAGATAAGAAAAGTAAAATACGTAATTAAATTAAGAATTAATATTAGTTAGAACACCATCTTAAAAATAACTATTCATGAATCTAAAGGTCCCTGATCTGATTCCTATGCTAATACTATCACTGTATCAGGCCAGAAATATCTGAAGAAGAGAAATAATATCATTCAAAACAATGTGTTATATACTAACATATATGCTATAGCATTGGATTATCAAGGTATAGATAGATCCAGGATATTGTCATATTTTAAAGAATATTTATAAAAATGCAACAGCAACAATTAAATTACATAATGATAATAGAAAAGTTAACATTGAGAAGGGTGTAAGACAGGGTGACTCCATATCCCCAAAACATTTTACAGCAGTGCTGCAAGAAGTATTTTGTGGATTCAAATGGGAAGCAAAAGGAGTGAAAGTAAATGGAGATTATTTAAGTCATTTAGATTTTGCAGATGATGTAGTTATTTTTGCAAATAATGCTTTAGACCTGTAGGAAATATTGCAGGAGTTATAAGATGAAAGTAGAAAGATAAATGTTAAAAAGACTAAAGTAATGTTTAATGGATTTTCTCAAAATATGAAAATAAAGATTGATTATGATGAGTTAGAAGAAGTTAACAGTTACAAATACATTGGTCAGATTATTAATACAGATGGAAATATAATGGATGAAATTAATCATAGAATTATACTTGGTTGGAGTGCTTTTGGTAGAAATAACTTGATACTAAAAGGAAATATGCCTAGGTGTTTGAAAAGGAAGGTTTTTAATAAATGTGTTTTACCAGTTCTTACTTATGGATCTGAGACTTGGACACTTAATAAAAGAGCAATACAGAGACTTTAGACCACTCAAAGAAGTATGGAGAGATGGGAGTAACAAAAAGAGATTGAAAATGCAATGTATGGGTAAGAGAACAAACAAGTGTTACTGACCTCATTGAAAAAATTAAAAGACTGAAGTGGAGTTGGGCTAGACATATTGCTAGAAGAGATGATAATAGATGGACAATTGAAATCTTAAACCGGATTCCAAGAAATCATAAAAGACACAGAAAAAGACCACATGTGAGATGGATGGATGAGATAAGAAAGGGTGCAGGAGTGATGTGGAGAAGAGAAGCTAAAGATCAAAGAGGATGGATTGAACTTGGAGAAACATTCATCCTGCAGTAGATTGATAATTATTGATGATGATGATGATACTATTACTAACAGTTGTAATGTATTTGGAATATTTAAATAAAGTTAAATTTTTCTAAAGACATTCAATACATATATTAGATGATGGAAATAATCCAATATAAAAATACAACAAGGATTTTTTTCTTTCTTCCTTTAAAATTTTGGCCAAGTTACTAAGATTTTTAATATCAATTTCAATATCATATTACTAAGTTTTAAAAGACTTTGTATTTTATTAATTTTATATGTTTTTATGAGACTTTATCTCAAGTTAACTGAACATAAAAAAATCAAGTAAAGTTTATCTATACAAAATTATATATATATTTCTAAAAAAAATATTTTATTGTATTAGAAAATCTTTAATAATTCATTTTTCTTATTATTTATCATATATGTTAATTCAAAATAAAGACATTATATATATATAAATAATAATTCAGGATTTATGTTATCTGCTTAGTAAAATATTACAGTTTTTCAGTGAATACTAGCTTAGATTTAAATACTATTGACCTGTGTAGTATATCACATGATCACCATTTCTTATGTTTGCTCATAACTGTTATATCTGGGGATATTGGGTGAGTAAGCACTAGATAGGGATTTTATGCACGAGCCTTCTGGCATCCATTGATTACTCTGGCTTGCACTGGGTGGCACTACTGTATAGAGAGTTCTGCCCATCTTGTACATGTTTACAAATTTAATAAATCAGATTATAAATCACCATAGTTCTTCCATACTTGCAATTTTATTGCCCTTTAAAATAAATTATCAACCACTTTCATATTCTTACTTATTTTAATAATGTTTAGAATATAATTTTAAATATAAGTTTTGAAAATAGATATTTTCATAGCAAATTATTATTAAATCTCAATGATGTAAAAGTGCTGCACTATTTTATGTTGTTCCAAACATTATAGCATATTAAAGTTCAAGATGCAGATTTAAGTATAAAATACTAGAATAAATTTTTTAAAACAGCTGCCAAGAAATGGCAACCCCCTTTTCTCATGATGATTTTGCTGCCAAAAGATTATAGTATACTCTTAACATAACTATTAAACCTATTTCTTATGTAGAAAAATTAACATATATTCAACAATCATAGAGTAAATTATTACATTTTTAATCCTTTATTTTATTAATATTTGTAATTTGTCCTTAATTAATCCATTTATTACAAATAATTTTCAATACTAAACTATTATATATTGCAATTCTAACATGCTTATAAACAGTACATCTTTCTTAATCTTATTGAGAATCATTATATTATTGTACAGATTTTAAGAATCCATTTAATGATCTTACCAAAATAAACCATCTGACTTTTTAGCATGACTTATTCTAAATCAAGTTCTTCACAGCACTTTTGTGGACTATTTTGAAAACAAGACACTTGGTAACTCATTAGAAAGATTAAATAAATTTAGAAAAAATATATTGTAATCTTCATAAGATAAAAGTTATTCATTCCTTTAAAAAACATCATTTTCCAGAAGAAATTCTAAGCTTGACAATTTAAGATATCTACCAAAGCGAAGGAACTAATGCTAACAGAGCAAATGCAACTCAACAGATTACTAAATTCTCTGACATAGTGAATAAATATTACTCAGCTACATATATTAGATGATCACACAAACACATGTCAATAGCTTTCATTGTTATAGTGAACATCAATCTAATATTATTAAAATGTTCAAATGATGGATCTTCATTTTTATGCATATTTTCTTGATATATATGTTTGAATCATTTATTTTATCAAGTAGTTATCTTCCCCATGCTGCTGTTAAATTAGTAAGCATGAATATTATTTTTTTACAACAACTTAAAAATTCATATTTAAAAATACCATGAACTCCATTAAAGTATGTGCTAAAGAAATATTCCAGATGCAAAGTTTTTAAATACTTATTGTACTCTGAATTGTTTTTATATGCTTTCATACTTCTATTATCAAAATCATCAGCATGTGTTTGTGGTGACTTAGCTGCTATATGGGACTACATTTTAAGATTATCCTACTTAGATATATGCATTGTGAAAACCTTTCCACTATTTAGTTAGTGAATTAATATAACACTTGATTATAATTGGTAGTATTTTGCCATTGCTTGCCATTCTTTTAACATAAAATTATTTCATCATTTGTAATATTTAGACATAAATAACTTCAATACTATATACCACTATGGTGCATAGACTATGAATAATAATAGATGAAGTAAATATACTAACTTCATAAAACCAGTATTACTTGAATATAAATTTCCAGAAATTTGATTGATTGAATTTTATCTAGTTCATATCTAAAATATGCTATCTGGCTATTTTATTGTTAAAGTGAAATGATTCATTTTAATTTATAGAAATTTTAGAAGTAAAAAATCTCTAGCAGACTCAATACATAATGTAACTTCTATTATCTATTTTATTTTTTCTTCCCATTAGGTTAGATATTCAAAAATATTGGTCTTGGTAGAGGTTGAATGTTGACATCATCAATTGTCTCATCTAATGAACATATTAATAATTCCAGTTTTTTATCATCATTAAATTCTATAAGTAATGTTAATTTTCTTACCAATAAAAGATTAAATTTTATTTCGCAATTAAACTAATAACTTGCTGAACAATACTTTCAAACTGGGAGGTCATCATCAAAGCACTCAAACTTATTGAGTAAACTGATATTATTAGGAAAAAACATGACATGCAAATTTGTAATTTATATATTCAACTTTGGTAACAATGTGGTAAGGTCTTTTTTTGTTTATCATGTAGGTGTTATTAGCGATAAACCACACCTCTTTAAAATTTCTTTTTAGATCGTTACATTCTGCACACACTATTTTAATATTCTGAGGATTGAATGCATGGACAGATTCAACTTTATTCTCCAGAAACAGTGACTTCATATTGGGATCTTTCTTTGCAAGAGAATGCATATATTGATGCAACACCAGCCTAGCGGTGCTGTTAATGCATGATTCCCCACAATAGATTGCCTTGCAATTAGGCTCATTGAATGTATTACATCAGCAGGCACTAAGTTATTAAAATTCATTAAAAAATCACAAATAACACCATCATATCATATACCACATTTAACCTTGACTTACTTTTATCATTATAAATACTATTTTTTATAGGTTTGGTTTGATTAGCTACAGTTTACATAAAACATATGCTTCATAATTCTTCTCATTAAATTTCTTAGTATTTTCATACTTGTCCAGAATCATTTCTACTTATAATTCTTACTTGTATCATTTGATGATTGATTATCTCTTTAATGTGAGTTTACATTAACCCTAGCAATAGTGTTTTATTTTTATCATTTTTATTTATTGGAACTTGCTAATAATACTAATAAGAATACAAAATATTAAAACCATCTTACTTCAATTTTTACAACTGAATTCCCTAACTTCTTTCTACTATTTCATTCCAAGTATTCTTTGAGTTGAAAGTTCTTACATTTTTTTTTATTCAGTGTACAAAACAATGTATGTTTTGACCATTATCATATTTTTTACAAGAACATTAATTTTAACAATTTCGAACTTGGATTTCTTTTTTTCAAATTTTTGGTTTATTATTGATTTAATTTGTCTCAATTTTATAAAATTAATAAAAAAAGATGTATTTAAACAATATTGAAGTACTAATGTTATCACCACATGCACTTTCATATTGATCTGTTAGTAACTCCAAGTTTCTATATTTTTTTTAAAAGTAAAAGAGTATTTTCTGTATTTTTTCTTAATCCACTATAACCAACATAGAAACTTTAGAATTAGATTAAGCTTCTAAGCACTGCTCTCAAAAACATCTCCTACTGAAATATCCATAAATTTTAAATCATATAAGAATATTTGCAAAAAGTTAAATCTATTAGTATAAGGTAGTTTATTTTGATTGATGCAAATTACCAGGTAAAAACTTACCAGATCTTTTTTCAAAGAAGCTAATACCCACACGTTATAGGCTTATATCAACAGGTGGGTGAGGTATTTATGCTTCTTTTTCTTGCTTTAATTTCTAACTAATAAATAATTACACACCTTTTTATCAATTAATACCTGAATGGCTAACTAATTTTAATGCCAGAAATACTAATAAGTAAGAAAATCTCAAGCTTTCAGAACAAAAATCCCAGTTTTATCCTATTTAAAATTCTAGCTTATGAATATGGAGATAAGTAAGCTAAGCATAGCGACATGTGTCTTGATAAGTACCATTGCACTGGTGATGGTTATTCATTATTTATGTACCCTAAATATAACTTTTCTACTTTTTTAAACAAACAATATTATACCAGAACTTTTAATAATAAAGTCTTAGATTAAAAAATAAACATTTTGTAAATCACAGAATAAAGAATAAAAATATCAATATCTATTGTTAAATACATATAATAGAATTGTTTCCATAGTAACTAGATAAAACAATCAAACTAATGATTTACAAAGGAGAGAGAAAAAAAATCTTTGAGAACGTTTTTTTTATATATAATTTAGCAGATTGCATTTGCTACTCTAACTAGTTTGGTCAAAGGTGAAGCAGATTGAGACCTTGGGAGACCATTAAACATTTTTCACCTTTAAATTGCCTCCCCCAAAAGAGGTCAAATCAAAAGTAATACTGATACAATGCAATCTCTAGTAATGAAAGTTGGTTATGCTGATGTTTTATGGAAGAAGACATAAAACAATTTTAGGGAAAGGGTTTTATGGGATTCAGAAAGCCCTTTCAAATATTGAAAAAAAAAAACATTTTTCTCTATCAAAATTGAATAATTTATATGGGGAAAAAAAAGTCATTCTCTTTTTTTAATACAAAACACGTACAACAAAAGTCTAGAAACTTAAATTTGTAATTCTAATGAAAGAATCACCTTCAAGTATTTGAAATTCAAGCAATTGTAAGATAAATGGATCATAAGCAAAAAATCATGAAGTATTTAAAATTTACAATTGATACTGTGTGTGTACGTATATATACTTATTTTTATGATTATGATTAATTATATATATTATTGCATTTTAAAAAAAAATACAGTAACATATTTATTTGCCATATAATATTATTATAACCAATCAAATTAATTCACAGCATTTCTGAATTGAACTCCAGAATCTCTTAAGCTACCTAATAATCAAGAAAACAGACTAACTTTTTTCACTCACATTTTAGCTTTAAGAAAATTAACCATTTCATGAAGAACATATTGTACAACATATATATATTCATTTATCATCACCAAACTCTAAACACTTTGTACGATTTCCAAAAATTTCAATTTTATTAGTAAAATTTGACATGGATCCCTCAAATTTATTTTCAACAAAGAAATAAAGAGTTATTTAAATAATTAAAAAT
Source organism: Epiperipatus broadwayi (assembly GCA_028023455.1). NCBI lineage: Eukaryota > Metazoa > Onychophora > Udeonychophora > Euonychophora > Peripatidae > Epiperipatus > Epiperipatus broadwayi. Next base: position 91,707 of record JAQFVV010007352.1, on the reverse strand, counting down.
CTTATTATAAAATGATAATTAATTCATTAAATTAAATATTCAGTTAATTTCTACCCATTTCCTATTTTCTTATAGAAAATTTTATGGCCTTGATAACTCTCAATAGTTATAAGCCCTCCTCATCTTTCACATTCAAATTCCAGTTACCAACAGTAGGATCAGTTGTTTACAAAGCCAAATGACATTCAAGCACAAAAATAAAAGGCTGAGCCAAAAGGAATTATTAAAATTCTATTGCATAAAAAACTTTTCCACCAAAAATAAACAATTTTTTTAAATTCATAAGAATATGATCTTTTTAGCAGTATCTTATGATTTACTGTATCAAAAGCCTTAGAAATATCAATGTATACTGATAAAGATTTTAAACCTTTTCTAATGATTTTGGTAATTTTGCTAGCATGATCATGGAAAGCTCTGTTAATAAAATATTTTTTTTTATTAAAAATAAAATCATCTTTGATTTCCATTATGAATTCAAACACTTTTGAAAGTGAAGATAAGAAAGATATTTTATAATTTTCAATAGTACTAGATTCTCTTTTTTGAAAACAGGAATAACAATGCTTCTCTTTAAACATTCTGAAAAAATGCCTGGATATGAATAGTTAAACAAACAAAAAAAAAACTAATACAGGAACTAATATATTTCTATTCTCTTTTAACATTTGATTGTCTATCATATCAAGTCCAACTGATTTAACATTTTCAAATTATATAACCAAATCTATCTCTGAATCTATAATATTTAAGCATAAAAATGATAAAATATTACTCATATTATTTTCTGCATTAGCACCATTTGAAAATTCAGAATATGCACCAAAAGAAGTAAAATACTTATTAAATGATTTAGCAACTTTAAATTCATTTTCATTTACATCCACTAGCTCATTATCTAATAATATTTTATTCATTACTGAATCTTTAATTATGTCATTTATGACTTTCTATTTTGTAATATAATATTTATTTGTCTATATAATAATTTCACTTTGCATTTATTATTAAAAATTTTATTTTTATGCTAAGCAATTCAACATAAACTTTTACCTCCCAACTTTTTTTCCTAAATTGTCTCTTTCATTTATCTTTCTAACAATATAATTGGTTATTAAAGAGATATATGCCGATGTTTTCATTTGAATTTACAATGTAAGAAGCATTGTGTATTAATGATTTCAAAACATGTTCAAATGTCTTGAAAGCTTCATTTACTGTAGACTGCAAGTAGACTTAATACCATAATTTATTAACAAGAAATTTACATATTTTCATATAAGAAATTCTGTTATTTCTCTTATTCTTAAGTGTAATTTTAATCTCCTGTAAAGAAACATTTAAATAATCAGTTATAAATATATTTACAACAGATACTTTTATTTGAATATTCTTGTCTAAATGATCAAAGATATCATTAAGTAAAAGAACTATTCCAGCAATTTATTTCATGAGTAGATTCAATAGATAACTGACACAAAGCAAAATAATATAACATATTTAAATAATTTTGTATGGAATGAATATACATAGGTTCAATAAAACTAATATTAATATCCCCCATTAACATAATATATGAACGAACATTTAATAACAACAATAATAACAACAACAACAGTAACAGATGAGCTGCAAAATGTTTGTCATATTTTGTTCCAAGCCCCCCCCCCCTGCATACATCATGCATAATAACTCATATTTTGTTGATAAACTTTGATTAGAATAGAATACATATTATTTATTGAACTGCAAGTATATAGGACTTTTCAATATGTAATATATAAGTTATGATTATAATATAAAAAAATAAATAATAGTAATAATAATATAATTATTAAAATAAGTTGAGGGGATACATTAACACATATTTTAGTGAGTGCATATTCACCCATTCATTCACTAAAGCACAAAATAAAAACTAACTGTACTGCATTTTAATTATTTTTAAATAAAGCAATAGAGAAATGTCTGACTTTTATCACAATTAAATACAGTCTGGGCAATATTCTTTCTTTCTAATAACCTTTTTGTATTATCAAAACATAATAGTCATCTTGTTAATTAAAAAAATATGGTCTCTCTAATTGTTTTGAATCAATAAACCACTAAACATCACATGATCACCATTTCTTATGCTAGCACATAACTGTTATTAAAACCAGCAAAACTCTCCATACAGTAGTGCCACTCAGTGCCAACCAGAGTGATCAATGGATGATAGAAGGCTTGTGCATAAAATGCCCATCTAGTGCCTACTCATCCAATATCCCCAGACTAGTTTCTGGCTTGTGGCCTTCGTCAGTGAGGAACTATATGACTATATAAGCTATTGAGCTTAGATTAAAAATATTATTGCGCTTTAAATTTTATTCTCATAGTTTTGTAGTTAAGTAGAGATAAAAGGTGGCTGCTGGAGGGTTGCATTAGAGCCTAAGATGTAGGTGCAGTGCTCTCAGATCCAAAGTTCCTCATTGATAAAGGCCACAAGCCAGAAACTAGTCTGGGGATATTGGGTGAGTAGGAACTAGATAGGGATTTTATGCATAAGCCTTTTGGCATCCATTGATTACTCTGGTTGGCCTGAATGGCACTACTGTATGGGGAATTTTTCCTGTTTTAATAACAGTATCAGCTTTATTAAGTAGGGGTTAAAATTTTGTAAAACTTTTAATATTAAGCTTAAGAAACATATTATTATGTGATATACTGCATGTCAAATTTGGAAACAATAATGAAGTAAAAATAAAATGCTCTCAACATAAACTGAAGAAATTTTACTAATAAATATGATCACATATGACCTTTGAGATGGAAAAATTGCTGTTGTCAAATTGTAAAATATATTTTTAAATTCTATTTTTTTTTAATATAACATGATCATTAATGGTATTCACAGAGGAAAAAATGTCTGCTTGGGTACTATGAAATATATTAAATTGAAAAATGTTAATGTTTTATTTACATTTTTCTTTGTTTGTTTAATTGAAGTCATATATATTGATACAATAATTCATGGCTTCACTGTAGTAGTAATAGTAATAGCAGAAGCACCAGTAGCAGTAATAGTAGTAATTGATGTTAAAATTTTTAGTATCTATTTTCTAAGAAAAAAAATTAAACAAAAAATTAGGATGAGGAATTAGACTGAGAAAGACAAAATAAAATGTGATGCTTATGTAAATAGGCTTATTATTTTATAGATATTTAACTACACTTTGATGGTGCATCAAATTATAAAGATTAATTACTCAACTTAACAGTAGATACCAAATGCAGATGATTTGAATTTAGGCCCCAACAAGTTCTCATTGTGATGAAAAAGTAGAGAATTTTTATATGGATGAACAAAAAGGTTTTTGATTGGATCAAAAAACATTTTAAAATTGTCATGGAGAGTTTAATGCTAGAACTGATAAACAAATGAAAGATATAAGTGATATGGGAAAATTAGTTATGGTGACAGAAATGAGAAGACATAGACATGTGGAAGTTGCATAAAAAAATTATATTATGCATTCTTTCTTGGTGATAAATGCTAAAAGTAAATGAACGTGAAGGCATCCAAATGAAACTATAGTAGAATTGGATTATATGTTGACTAATAGATTGTAATGTTCTTAATAAATTCAATACAGAAAGTGAACATTGATTAGTGAGATGTAAAATACATGTTAATATACAAAAGTAGAGAAATAAAAATTATTCAGAAAAACAGTATTTACTGTTGATATTCCTGACTTTCAGAAATATCCCAATTAATTTAAACTAGAATTTGCAAATCATTTTCAAGTATTAGTAGATTTTGAACATGATTTAGATTTGAATAAAATCAATAGGAAGACAGCTGATGCCCCTTTAAAAACTGCAACAAAGATAGCTGTATAAAAAAGCAGCAATTGACCAGTAAAATTTCTACTGAGACAAGACACTTTATGAAAAAAAAAATGTAAATATATAAAACAATGCATTAAGAAGGATTGAAAATCTTGAATTTTGTAAAATAGTGTAAACAAGAGTTGATAATGATATAAGAAAGTATAATTGTTAACTAGCAAGAAAAGCTATAGAAGAGAATAAAGTATCAAAAGTATAAACAACATCTAAGTATTGATATGAAGCTTATTTCACAATAAGAAAAAAAGATGAAAATATTACTAAAAAGAGAGATGACATCATGAAATGTAGAGAAAAGTTCTAGAAAAAAATTATATAGCAATAAAGAACAAGAAAAAATATCTCCTACAACTACTATATCTTATGAATTGCCCAGGAGTTTAAATAAAGAAGTGAAACATGGAATTAAATCTATGATGAAGGAAAAAGCTCTAGGTAATGATGGAATTATAATTGATATCTTAAAAGAAGCAGAAGAAAAAATGAAACATTTTTTTGGCAAAGTTATATAGCAAATGTCTAAATGATTAAGATGTCCCAAATGATTATAAGAATGCAGTATTAGAAATTACTACCAATCTTTTTATCAGTTCTCTGTAAAAGTTTTATAAATATAATTGCAACTTATCTACAGCAAACATTGGATTGTAATCTACAAAAAAACAAACTGAATTTAAAAGTGGTTTTAGTACAGTGGATTATATCCAAGTATTGAGAGGAATTATTTTATTTTAAATAAAAATTTTATTAACAAAAGTAAAAATTATTAACATTGTTACAATATTTATTTATGTATAAATTTTAAATTATAGATCTTCATACTTTATTTCCATAATTTACATGGAGACAAACTAGTGCTTGACCAAATTACTCCAATCATTATCAAGTTTTTTTAAACCAATTATATTTTTTAGTATCAAAAACTATTTCACACTTTATTATCCATATAGTTTTTAGAGCATGCAGCAAAAACATTGCATTATATAGATTAAATCTTTTAATATTATTTATTTCTCTTTTTAAATTTGTATATCAAGCATGAAATACTTTTGATCTTAAGAGGTTATATGCTACATGTTCTTCAACAAGTGACAAAAGGTTTCCTCTTTCATCTTACAAAAAATACATGAGAAAAGTTGTAGAAAGGTTCAATGAATATGAATTATTATGCTTTGGATTTATGGATTTAAACAAGGCTTTTGATTCTATAAGCATATTGGATCATCAAGATAAAGTCCCAGGATATTGTCATATTCTAAAGAATATTTATAAAAATGCAACAGCAATGATTAAATTATATGATGATCCAAGGAAGATTAATGTTAAGAAGAGAGTACAACAGGTTGAACCCATCTCTCCAAAACCTTTTGCAGCAGTTTTGCATGAAATATTTTGAGGATTAAAATGAGAAGTTAAGAGAGTAAAAGTAAATGGAGATGATTTAAGTCATCTAGATTTTCCAGATAATGTAATTGTTTTTGCAAACAATGCTTCAGAGCTTTAGAAAAAGTTGCAAGAGTTATCAGATAAAAGTAAGAAAGTAGGACTAAGAGTAAATGTTAAAAAGCTTGTGATTAAAACACCTGTAGAGGTCCCTGCTATCGCATTTATATGCATATTGTCGAGGTTATAGCCTCAGTATATATTACTAAAGTAATGTTCAATAGATTTTCTCAAAAGACAATAAAGATTGACAATGAGTAATAAGAAATTATCAACTACAAATGCCTTGGGCAGATTGTTACTACAGATAGAAACATAACAGCTGAAATTAATCATAGAATTAAACTTGGTGGTTTTTGGGGCAAAAAAAAAACTTAATATTAAAAAGAAATATGCTTGTGTGTTTGAAAAGGAAGGCTTTTAATAAATGTGTTTTATCAATTCTTACTTATGGATCTGAGACTTGGATACTTAACTGAAGAGCAATACAGAGACTTCAGATTACTCAACAAAGTATGGAGAGATGTATGTTATGAGTAATGAAAAGAGACTGAAAACAAAATACATAGCTGAGAAAACAAACAGGTGTTACTGACATCATTGAAAGAATTACGAGACTGGAGTGGAGATGAACTGGCCATATTAGTAAAAGAGATGATAATAGATGAATAGTTCAAATCTTAAAATGGATTCCAAAAAATTATAAAAAGACTTAGAAAGAGACTACATGTGAGATGGATGGATGAAGTAAGGAAGTGAACTGGATGCTGTGGAGAGAAGAGATTAGAGATTGGAGAAACTTGTGCATAGTAGATTGATAATGATTGAAAATAATAATAATAATTATCATCATCATCATTATTATTATTATTATTATTATTATTATTATTTTATCATTGGTGTTAATTATTTTTAATGAGTTTATATTCAAAATTAACACAAATTTTATCCAGATTTTCAAAGTACAATAATTAATAGACATATTAATGAGCTTACTAAATGCAAGTTAAAAATAATAAACAACACAGTTTAGATTCTTTATTCATTTTTAACAAAATGAAGAACATAAACTCAGGTACTATAATTGTATTTTGTATATATTAATTTTTAGAATGAATGGAGATTTTTAAGTTCCCTATAGCTATGCACTATATTTTATAGAACTGATACACATAACCACATATATGTGAAAAAGATTAATGATCTCGTATTTCATGCTGAACCACCATTCAACAATTGGTCCAGATCCCCATATCCCATACATATTTACAAACAGTGCTTAATTTATATTAAGATAGCAAATTAATAAACAAGCTTCAATTTTATCCACCCTCCAACAGCCATCCCTATCATTGAAAGACTGATGATAGACCATGCAATCCCTTGTTGATGCCAAAATTATTGTCATACCCATGTTAACTTTGATTCACTTTGATCACTCACATATAGGACCTTAATACATATGTATATCATACGTGTGTATCAGTTGTATAGGATGGAGTGCATAGCTATAGGGATCTTGAAAGTCTGAGTTCAAGTCCATTCTAATTACATTAAGTTTAGTATAGACAATATACTTATATTTGAATATTATATATTCAACCTGCATTCTGCCCAAACCTCTTCTGTGTATTTAAATGGATGTATTAAGATTCTATATATGAGGGGTCAAAATGAATTAAAGTAAACATAGGTAAGACAATAATATTGGCATCAACAAGGGCTTTGAGTGTTCCATCATTAGATTTTCATTGATATGGACGGCTGAAGAATTTGGAGTGTAGAGAAGATTGAAGCTTGTCCATTAAAGTTTGAAGATTTGCTATCTTAATATAAACTGAGAACTGATTGTATATATGTGTGGGATGTATGTGTGAGAGATGGTGATCTGGACCAACTGATGCATACTGGTTCAGCACAAAATATATATATATATATATTGGAGATCATTATCTTTTTTATATATATGTCATCATGTATGGTGGTTGTATAGGGTGAAGTGCATAGCTGTAGGGAGCTTGAAAGTCTGAATTCAAGTCCATTTTAATTGCATTAAGTTTAGTATAAACGATATGAATTTTTATATTATTTTTAGTACATGATTTTTTTTTCAGATCAGAATGGGAGGATTTTTAAATGTATACATTGGACTTTTTAATACTCAATAGAATTCTTATTGCGAGATTTATATTATATATTTAATTTCTCCTACCTTCATAATTATCTTAATTTCATTTATACCATTCATCACTAGTAGTATTAATAAACAGATGATTACAGATATAGAATTAGATAATATTTAACTAGAAAAAAAAACACATAAATTATTTATTAAATAAACATTTAATTCTAAGACCCTATGTAACTTGCTTATATTAAATGTTTCTTAAGAATATAAACATAAGATTCATTAAGGTTATTAAAAATATTTCCTAACACTGAAAAAATTACAATATGTAAAGAATATAAAGACAATAGATTTATTATGTATTTTATATAGAAAGAATTAGAATATGAAATAAAAAAAGGAAATAATAAATTATCAAAGGATTTTACTAATATAATAAAACTGAAATATATAAAATTACTAAATAAAATGAAAAAAACAAAATTATAAATATAAATCAATATAAATTATTGTAGTCTTCTTATAAAACCAGATATATTTTTACTAAAGTTAAAGGATTTTTAATGATAATAATCAATTGAGATTATTATTTAATTTTAGCAACTTTACAGAAATTTTGCAAATATTTAAATATATGAATAGCAAATACTATAATATGTCGAGAATTTTGTATCAAAAATACAGATGTTACCATATATAAATTGAATAATATAAACCTGAATAGAAATCAAAATATATTTACTATGGATATAGAAAAAATGTTTCCAAGTATTTCCAAGAATTAAAAATATACAAATATTAATACAAAAATTATATCAATACACAAATGATATAAATATAATACATAGAAGAAGGTTTAATATTGATACATAATAATTTATATTTTAAATATAATAATGAATATTGGAATATATATATATAAATAAATTAAAAATTAATAAATTAAAATAATAATAATAATAAATCAAGAAATAATACATTATTCTAGATATGAAAATGATAACTTAATAATTGGTAACAAATGAACTAAGAATAATATTTATAATATACAGTATATGTAAGTTCCAAATAATTTTAATGGTAAAAATAAAAAAATATATATCTTAATTAATCAGTAGCAGTCATCCTTATCAATTGTAAAGTAATATGGAAGTTTAATATCACATGATTTTCCATGAGCTGTCTATGTTGATAAATGGAAAATCACATTATATTAAACTTCCATATTACTTTACAGTTGATAAGGATTGCTACACAATCAAAAGTGCTACTGATTAATTAAGATCTATATTTAATTATTTTTACTGTTAAAACTATTTGGAACTTACTTATAGTATATTTATAATGGATATTTATAGTTTTTACATATATATAACATTAAATTTACAAAAATAAAATTTGAAGTTAAAATATTTAGATATAGAAATTAACATTAGTATTATAATATACTGTGTATGTGTGCATATATATAATCAATTAAATTAATGAGTGAGTATATGAACGAGTTTGACAAACTAGAGACCAATTTGATTTAAAACACATTAACAAATTTTATTAATAACAGATGAAATTCAAATTCTATTCACATAGCAAAAAATGTGCTTATATGTGTCCCATATGCATCTCTACCATTTCAATAACTAAATTATTCATTATACCAGCCTAAGTCTCTAGTAGGTATGCATTAGTAGATATTCTCTACTTACAAAGTCAATAAGATTAGCTATGTTACAAATATAAAATAACAGAAAAATTATTGTTTCATTGTCATAACGATCGTGAAGCTAAATAACTATTTACAAAATTATATCACAATATGACCAATAGCTCCATAATCCAATTTCTGCTGGGAGAGCTCTTCTTCGGGACGCCACCCCCCCCAATGTACAAGTTTCCTGAATTAGAAAAAGTCTTTCATACAAGAATGTTCATCATCCATACTGAAAAACTAAATGTAACAATTATTAATTAAAAACACAGACAAGTAAACATATAACATAAACTCTGTCCTGTCTTAGTGAGTGCAAATTAATATAGAAGAGCATCAAAAATTTTTACCTCATTCCATACTATATGATGATGAGGATGATCGAATGTCAAATCACTATAGAGGAAATCAACCTAAATTTTATTTACAAAACAACAAAAAAAAATTCTATCTCAATAAACTTTCTCCCTATTCCACATTACTTCTTATGGAATGGACTCACCTGCTAATCTAGTTATGTTGTTTTTTCATTTTAAGTAATGTAACATTCTATCATTAATTCAAACATTCACTACTACATTTATCTATTTAAAGACATTTAAAAAAAAAATCATTCAGTTTCTGATAACAAAAACTAATTTATTTCAGTATTTTTTTTATTTTATAAAATATTATTTTTACTAGTATCCTTTAATCTGCTTCTTCATTATTTATAATGAAACCTCCTATCTTTGTGATTACAAGTCTGATCATGAAATAGATATTTCATATCTATTTCACTATACACATATAAATATGGAGAGATGTCAGCTTCATTTACCATGTGTAGAATATCTATTGTTTGATTATTATACTATATGAAAAAAAATTACATCTCTTTGCAGTATGTATACATTTCAAAAAACAATTTTTATTAACTGCTTGAATGAAACCAATCATCCTTTCAAATATAACATATGATTATCTTAAATATAATACTAATAAATCAATCAACTTGATGTAAAAGCATTGATATTTATTGCTATAGTCCAGCCTATTGTAATACTGTTATATACAAATCAAGTAGTATAAACAACCAAAGAATGGATGTTTCACAGATAGTAATTTAGTTGACATCTCTTTCATTTATATACTTATATTTTAAGATGAATTTATTTACTAATTGCATATTTTAATGTAAGGTTTCTTGATCAAGATTAGTCAATAAAATCAATGTTTGTTTTCATTTTGATTAGTATATAGCCATATTGGAAAAGGTTACCAAGATACAACACAAGTGGATCTCTTCTCTAGTTCCTTATGTTGTAAGTTTGAGTAAGCAATGATTACCAACTACGTTTTTTTTTACATTTAAACTTCCATCTTCGGACTGGTTTTTGACTTTTATTTTTATTGATGAAGCTTTCAAGCAATACAAACAAGCATATAGGAATCATTTTTAACTCCATTTTAATATTCAAGTTTAAAATCTGATATTCAAATCAGCCTAAGATTTTGAACCCAAATCAACTTGCTTGAAAACTTAATCACTAAAAGTAAAGTCAGAAATCACTCTGACTATGAGGAGTTAAATACAGTAATGTCTTCTAATTACAACAGCTCTATTGTATAAGTTGGAGAATTAAGTGATTTGCTCTTATCAGCATCAAATATTCATATTTCAAAATCAAGTAAGTTGATTTATCAGTATTAAGATATTAGTAGTTATATTTTCTGGATAATTGACCTTACTCTGAGACATGGCAAGTGAATAATGAAAGCTTCATGCATGGCTAATGGAGCTGACACATCTCTAAACTTTGTTTACATATATTTCAAAATATGTTCAGTTATTAATTATATATCAGTTATTAATTATATATATGAAAAATAAAATAAAATTACAAATGATGATAATGAACATCGGACGACTCTGAAATTAGCAAATCTATTTTCTAACAGATTATCACGTACATACATAGTATTATTAAAAAAATTACTTTTGTTCTATTATGCTAATATTTAACTTTCAATTATAGATTTTTTATGTATTATACTTTTTGTCTTCTTTTATTAAATTTATGAAAAAAATCAGGAAATTTCAAAAAGAATCTAAGTGAAAAATTGTTAGTAAAAATAACTTCATTATAAAATATTTTTACATTAAAAAAATAGTTGAACTTTGAATTCAATTTTTATAATTTTATTAAAAACTTAAATAAATTTTATGGTGTGATTAACTTTTAATTAATTTTAAAGAATAAAGAACAAACAGATCAATTCTTGAACAAAAAATAAAACATTTTATTTATAACAGTTACTAGATAATTAAATAAATAAACAAAAAACTAACAAACATACACACACATAATTATATTAATTAACAAGAACAGAAAAAATAAAAAAATAAAAAAAAATGAAGAATTGAATATTTACTAAGTATTTATATAACTGGGTAAGTCTAGCGAATTAGTTGTTAATATATAACATGATCTGGGTTTAAATTAAAAACAGGTCACAGAAAAATTTTCAACTAGCCAGCCTATATATAATTAACCAAACTAGTCAGCCAGTATTGTTTAGAAAATGGATATAATAAATATTTTCTTTTAATAAGAGCAATCACAATGAGATAAATGTAAGTGCTAATTACTAAAAAAAAAATCAGCCCACTTACAAAAAATATTTGGTAGAATTATTTTAGGATTTTATATGAAGAACAAAGAGACTCATAGACAAATATGCAAAAGAGACATGAAAGAAAAAGTTAAACAGAGCATGTTAAAAATGAACAGAAAAATAATTGAGTGGGACAATTACTGTTATGAGTAGGGGATTAGTAAAGCAAATAGAAAGATATATATATGATAGTTAAAAAAAAAAGCATTCTTAATCAAATTGCCCTACTTTTATGCCATTTCTAATAGCATGGAACCAACTGTGGCTCATGAGCCATATATGGATCTTTGATATATAATGTCATATAATGGGTGGCTCACAGAAATACATTGGCTGAACTTTTTTTTTTAAAAAAAAGTTCAGTCAACATTATATAAATAAAAAACTTTTTGAGTTTTATAATTATTTGCTGTTATAAAATGAGACAACAGAATTACATTGGAAGTTTAAATATTAAGCCAATAAACATCACATGACCACCATCTTTTATGCTTGCTATTAACTGTTACTAAAACAGGGAAAACTCTCCATACATATTGCCACTCAGTTAACAGTTAAGAGCAAGCATAAGAAATGATGATCAAGTGATGTTTATTGGCTTAAAACCAATCATGCCTAATAGGATAGTGGTGGCTATGGTTATTAAAGAACCAAAGACACCAAAAGGTATAGGTACTGAACTGAGTTCAGACCTATATGACTATATAAGCTGATGAGCTTGGATTGAAAATATTATGGTGTTTTCAATTTGATTCCCATAGTTTTGTAGTTAAGTAAATATAAAAGTGGCTGCTGGAGGGTTGTATTAGATCCTAAGATGTAGGTGCAGTGCTCTCAGATCCAAGGCTCCTCACTGATGAAGGCCACAAGCCAAAAATTTTAAACTATTTTTTAGATATTTCTGTAATTCATTTCACTTATTAAATATATAATATATAGGGGTTTGAACTTAGACTTTCACATGACCCTCAACAATCCACACTATCTCATACTGCTGATACCCTTGATCACACACGTGTCGAACAGTATGAGATAGCATGGATAGTTGATGGTCATGTGAAAGTCTGAGTTCAAACCCCCTGTATATTACATATTAGAGTGGAAGTATCAAAAAACCTGTACTGTAGAAAAAAATTCACTTATTAAATATAATAAAATAGAAAATAATAAAACATTACAATACTAACCAAAATAAGAAAATCTTACTAAAATTCTTCCACAACAATGGTTTCATTTATTAACAAATAAACCTTTTGAAGTGAAATTCTTGTTGAATTTCACTTGAAAATGTCTATTTGATAATAGAAGAAAGCATGGTTGTGGAAGAATTTTTAAGTACAATTTTGTTGTTCTGGCTAATATTGTAATGTTTTATGATTTTCTATTTTATTTATCATTATAACCCCAAGATAGTTTGCATTGAGAAAAACAACATCAAACGGAAAATCAGGAAGACGTACTTCATTGTTGGTAACAATAACTCTATCAATAGACACGACACTTGCTTTGACATATCCAAATGCTGGACTATCTAAATAATTTACAAGTATTTTGCATATCATCATTATCTCACTGTTCTGCACTGCTTAGTATTGCTATGAATATGAGGCAACCCACCTCAAAAAGTGTTTAATATTTGTGCCTTCATTATAGCTTCTCTTTCAAGTGCTACACATACTTTTAATTTTATTTAATTACCAATATAATAATAGGCCATCTTTAATCCTTATTAAATATGTATAATGTAAGCGAAAATATTAATCAATAGAATTTGAAAACCTTTGGTATATATTTTAGTGAAACTATACAAATTAACAGTTTAAGAACTATATACATACAGTAAAGTGTATTCCTTATTGTTTATGTATTATTTATTTGTTAACATTATATAAACTATTTTTGTCTCTATCATTAACAACAGCTGTGTTGTTTATTATTATTATTATTATTATTATTTCTATTCAATTTTTTGTAACAAAATGATGTCAAATATTTGAAGTTTTTGTGATATGTCACTCCTAATCTATATGGGGCTGACAGATCTTCAGCCATACCATATATTAGTAGTCTTAGCAATATAATATCACATAAGACTTAAAGCAGAGACTATAAATAATCAAAATAAAAGTCACAGATCACATGACCCAATTCTCTTAAGCTTGTAGGTATCTGAAAATTTAAATGCTTTCTCTGGGTAAGCATTTATCACAAAGCTTGTTGAGCAATTGGCAATGCTCATTGTTTATATCTTACAAGTTTAAGACAATTGGGTCATGTAATCTATGACTCTTATTTTGACAATACAATGAATAGTTTCATTTTAGATATATTAAAAAGTATTCAATAAAAAATCAAGCTTAGTATAATAAAAAATAAAATCTAAGGGAAAAAACAACAATTTTTAGTTACAAATTTATATCCATGTTTCTGAAAGCAATTTGAGGTGGCGAGGAAATAAAATTATACATGAAAAGAAAAATAATGTCTAATATTGTTAGCTGGAGGATAAATTAGTGACAAATTCAGAAAGAACTTGTGACAAAAACAAAACCAACAAACTTAATTTCAGAAACCTAAACCTCCAGAAAAGTTATTTGATGATAATTATGTTTTTAACATAGATCTGGTTAAAACAATAGTTAATAAATAGTCAAGCATTGATGGCTAATGGTTAGCATAGCTGCCTTCCAAACAGCTGGCCAGGTTTGCTTCCCAGTCAATGCATTTGACATATGAAAAAAAAAAAAACAGCAATAGTTAATATCTGAAGTTCGACAACAAAACAAATTTTTCCATGTTCTACTGGAAATAATACAATCATTTGTCAGGCAAAAACTCACTATATGTATTGCCAAGAAATGGTGATCATATGATGTTTATTGGCTTAAAAACAATCATTTGTCATTACATTCATGATTCACAATGTATGAAAAAAAATTAGTAAAATTTTTATTTTTAATTAAATATCAAATGGATTTTCTTAGCTTACTTTATCTATCTTAAGCAGTAGTCACATCTGTTTTTATCGAACCACTTAGATACAACCCATTATGTCAATGGAAAGTTCCTACCAACAATTTCTATATAAATGGATTTCAATCAGGCAGAAGAAATTATCTTGCAGTTTTATTTGTTTAAATGAAAGTCAATTAAATATTTCCCATGCAAATGTAAGTGCACTGATTATAGATCACCTAGGGCAAAAGTATTGTGCTTTATACAACTGTGGGAAAGATAAACGCCACTATATGTTTATTAAGCTGTGTGTTTGAAGAAAGATGGAATAACTAGAGTAATATGATAAATTAAAACATTTGGTAGCTTATTAATTATAATCCTTTTAATATAACTTATTTTAGCATTTAAATTTTAGATCTACATAATAAACTTGAGTTGGCAATATAAGAATGTTGGATTTTTTTTTTATTGATTTTATTATTCAAAATAAAATACTTATCCACAATTTTTTTAATACAAATTTCTTTTCTAATGCATTTTATATGTAGTAAGACTGTTTGATAATCATCCATTTTTTATTTTCATTTTTTTGTTACAAACAATAATTCCAACTTGCTATTGCAGAGTTAATTATAATTTATAGAAGCAGATTTAAAATCTCATTTCAGTTACTCTATAGATTTTTCTGTTTCGAGCGTTCCCTGCATAATAATATGGGAGAATGATGAACTCTGGAAAAGAAAGTCCATGGATCATGGTTACAGCCCTGCAATTTTTGGTTATAAAACTAGTTGTGAACTTTCAAGCAATGAATCATTTGATTATTTTTTACCCTGGTTGATTTAATGCAGTAGTAGATTAGCAAGTTTGGAATTCAAAGTCCATGGATCATGGCTTCAGTTCTGTTACTTCCAGTATTCAACTTCTTACAAATTCCCGCATTAAATCACTTATTCATTTATTTAAATTGTAATTAAGACAAACAAATATTTTCACAGCGGCAAAACTCTCAATACAAGCCAGAGTAATCAATGGATTACTCTGGCTTGCACTGAGTGGGGCTACTGTAAGGAAAGTTTTACCTCTGTGAAAAACAGCTTGTGTAAGCATAAAGAATGATGATCATGTGATGTTTGATGGTTTAATCCAAAAAATATATTCTTCTCAAATGTTTCAATTTTTTTTCCTCAGACATATAAGATGATAAAATATTGACTAAATTAATGATATAATCAAATATTTGCTTTGAAATATAATTTTTGCACAAAGACCATTTATTCACATTTTTGTTTATCATAGTTCATAATTATTTTGTCTATATTTTAAATATGATATATTTTTCTTATAGCTGACTATCCCATGAAATATTCTACTCTGATTTAACTATAATAACATTCTGCTTTAAAACTTTTTTTTAAAGTATCAATTTGTTATAGTCAGTTGCTTAAATAGTCAAATAATACTGGAGTGCAAAACTCAATTTGATAATGCATATATTACTCTTTTCAACTGGAAATTGTTCCAAAAGCATTTTGCTTGATGTTTTTACTATCTAAACCACATGCACAAATACATCAATGATACTTATATTTATTAAATGTGTTTATAATAGAAGCAATGTGCATTTTTAGTTTCCTACTTTAAATAACAATTTGAATGCCATTTTATATTTGACAGATAGATGCCAAATTCAGACACCTGTTTGATATTAAGCATAATAAAGTAAAAATAATAAAATAGTATTTTTGTTAGAATAAATCATAATTTTCTTTTACTCTATTAATAACTGAAACACACAGGCTTATTATATACCTGTGTCTATATATGTAATATATTTACTCTATTAAAAATAAATTAGGAGTGTATTATTCCCTTCTAAAACTATGAATTCATTCTATTCTTGATCCTTTGTCAACAAAGTGTTATTTAATCATGTCCTGACAAAAAAGTGATTTACTCCATTAATTACATAAGCATTGAGTTATACTGTGTGTGTGTGTGATATACATTTCAGAGAATATTATACAGGCAATTATAGATACAGATAGTTGGATGGATTCTAGACTAGTATGCTAAAAGATAAAATGATGGTTGCATGAAAACTTGATGATCTTTATTCTTTAGGAGTACTAGATATTCTCACTTAATTTCAATAGCTATCAAACACTGAAAGGGAAAGCAGGGTCACGAATAAAATTTAAAATGTAGGTAAAAATTATGTGTTTGAGTTGCAATAAAAAATACTGAGAAAATTTAAAAAAAAAAGATTGTGAATGTGTATAAAAATAGAGATAAGCAGATTATCTATTAAAAGTGTAAAGTATACTTGAAGAAAAAAAATTACAGTAATGCTTACATAAAGTTAGCAAGTAATATATATATAATATAGGATTAGAGGAGGATTTGTGGGTTTACTAATTATGCAAAATTATTTGTTTGGTTGTGGCATTTTAAAACACATAGTTACATAATCACCATCTCTTATGCTTGCTCATAACTGTTTTTAAAACAGGCAAAACTCTCCATACAGTAGTGCCACTCAGTGCAAGCCAGAGTAATCAATGGATGCCAGAAGGCTTGTGCATAAAATCTCTATCTAGTGCCTCATCCAATATCCCTAGACTGACAAAAGCCACAAGTTAGAAACTAATCTGGGGATATTGGATGCATAGGCACTAGATAGGGATTTTATGCACTAGCCTTCTGGCATCCATTAATTACTCTGGCTTGCACTGAGTGGCACTACTGTAAGGAGAGTTTTGCCTGTTTTAAAATGCATAGTCTGTTTGCTCTGTATTTTTTAATGCAATGATAGAGTAATGGATTCAAGAGCTAAAGGTTTATAAACTGAAGTTCTGCCTGACCACATCAATTCTATTATTTAAATATCATGATTTCCTGAGAAACAAATCATTCAATTATTGCTATAATTTTTTCTATTATCTATATAACACTTTGAGATGTGTTAATAAGATGTGTTATGCACAGTAAATTTTGATTCAAGCTGACACATGTAAAACAAAGCCACCTAATCATCACATACTGTACTAACTTACCTAATAAAATAGTCAATTATCAAGATTTTTGTTGTTTATCAGTGCAATCCCATCTTAGATCCATTATATGACAACCATCCATAAGTACACAAACTCAGACCAATCTCTTTCATTAGCATACATTTTGCCAGCAACCTTTGCTTATCAGATGAGCTATAGTAATTAAATAGTTGCTTAATTGATTTCTATCTTTAAATCTTTATTTGTATTTAGATAAAGCTCTTATTTTTTAAAAAATGTCTTTAACTGAAACATAGGCTTATTTATACCTGTGTCTATATATATGTAATATTAGGGTATGAGCACAGACTTTCACATGACCCACCACTCTCCACTCCATCTAATAACACTGATACACTTAAACATACATATGTTAAAAAGATAAATAATCACCAATATACGTATTTCATGCTAAACCAGCAATCATCAATTGGTCCAGATTATCATCTCTACACATACATACTATAAGTGCTCAGATATATATTAAGATAGACAATCCTCATACTTTAATGGACAGGCTTCAATCTACTCCACACTTCAACTCTTCAACCGTCCATCCAATTGAATAGAGATGTCTGCCCATCCTTGCATATGTATTTAATGGATTATGTCCTGTACATGTGGGGTTCAGATTGATCTTAGATCAACATGGGTGTGACAATAATCTCGGCCTCAGGGTGGCCTTTGATCATTCCATCATCAGATTTTCAATTGGATGGACGGTTGAAGAATTGAAGTGTGGAGTAGATTGAAGCCTGTCCATTAAAGTATGAGGATTGTCTATCTTAATATATATCTGAGCACTTATAGTATATATGTGTAGAGGAAACGGACCAACTGGGCTGGTACGAAAACTATGGGAATACTTTCAACTGATGTTTAAGGACGGTAGAGGGGGGGGCGGATGACCCAAATACAAAAATGTCTTTAATGATGTTTTTTAAATGGAAATTTTTCTAATAAATATTTTCCTGTCAGTGATAGACAAGAATTTAGATTTAAAATCACTTCCACATATTGCCAGTAAATTATTGTCTAGCTATTATTAATTAGAAGTTAAATGTCCCAGAATAATCAGTGATGAAAAGATGAATGATGATGTAATATCTCTAAAAAAAATATTTAAAAAATATTAATAATATGACATAGTCTCCAGAAATAGTGGTGCTAAGCCTATAGTTTATTTTTATTTTTAAAAAGATTAAACTCACAGTAAATTCTTTAAAATTAAAACCAATTCAAAATGAAATAAAGAATAAGGATATTATACATTCCCTCATTTTTATATGTTCTCACTTTGAAAATAAATAGATTGATTAAGTTATATGAAGTTATTTCAGACTTATTTTATTATGGTTAGCAGATGTTTGAACTTTTAAAACACTTGATGAGGCTATGACCAGTAAAATCTTAAGATTTATATTTATAATAGTATGCTAAAATGCATCCATTATTTACTTACAAATAATAGAATTTCATTTTAAACTAATCAGGTAATTCTAAAATTATTAGGATAATTTCACTTATTTAGGTACAAAAAAATACCAAAAGAAAATACATAAAAAAACTATTATATATATTAGTAAATGTCAGCAAAGCTTACAAAGTTCATGCAATTGCACAAGTTGTCTTTCAGTTGGTGTATTTACATATATTAATTATTTTTAACTGAAAATAATATCTAATTAACAGATTTTTAAAATTTACATTTTTTTTTTAGATTAGTTATTACATTTATATTAAAATATTAATATTTAAATACAGGTATACTTTATATTAAAATCCAGGCATATAAAGTATATCTGTATTTAAATATTACAAATTCAGTCTGTATCCTGCCCAACTCTCTACTGTGTATTTAAATGGACAAGGTGCTATACATGAGAGGTCAGAGTGACTTGAAGTCAATATGGGCACCTTAATAATATTGGCATCATCATGAGATTTGGATGTTCCATCATCAGATTTTCAATGATATGGATGGCTGAAGATTTGCATGATGGAATAGATTGAAGCCTGTCCATTAAACTTTGAAGATTTTCTATCTTAATATAAATTGAGCAATGATTATATATATATGGTTCTGCATGGACAATGTATATTGGATATCATTTAACATTTTCACATGTGTGGGGTCATGTGTATCAGTTTTATGAGGTAGATTGGATAGTTTAAGGAAGCCTGAAAGTCTGGGTCAAATCTCCAATAATTACATTAAAGTATTAAGTATATTTTTAATGACAGCTAAAGAATACATGTATATTACCATAATTATAATTAAACCAAAAAATCATATTCAAATATAACTTGTATTACTTTAACAAAAGTTTGTTATTTAAATCACATATTTAGAAAGCTTCATTTCCTTTGCAAATTGATTAAGAAAGTAGCATTTGCTTTAATACTTTGAAACATTTTAAGAAGAACAGAGATGATTAATATATGAACTATTAAACTTCAAAATTAAATAACATTTACAAAGTTATTCATATTACTCATTACTCTTTTTTTTCTCCAAGGTCTAGAATGAATCTGTTTCCACTTAAATACAAACTCAAGTTTCATTTTTATTGTTGTTATGTGTATGTAAAACCTTTGCTAACTGAATGATAATTATCAGCAAAAATAACATATGCTTTAAAGTGTCAACAGGAATTAGCATTTTCTGTCATGAATGGAACACATAAATATAAAATATGAAAATACTAAACTTTTCAAAGAATTAATTTCCTTTTGTAACTGTGTATGAAAATAAATATAGACAAATAAGAAGCAGTTTGTGCCCATGCTTAATATAATTATAATAATGGAATAATTAATATAATAGGTATCCCTGTTAGAAAAGAACAAATAAAACCTATTCTTTAGATCAGTGGTCTTCAACCTTTTCACACCTGTGGACTGGTAAAAATAAGGATAAGATTCCGCGGACCAGTAAAAATAAGGATAAGATTTCGCAGACTGGCAAAAGTCTATACATAAATTTTCTTAAAGATAAGCATAATTGTTATAACTGATCAAAACAACAATGTTAAATATATAGGATAAAGTTTTATATATATATGGAGTTTATATAATAAAAAACTTTTTTTAAATTTTTTTAGAAAAGTAATAAAAAATTTAATTCTATCGCCCCCCCCCCCCCATAAACATCTGTGATAACTAGAAAAACAAATTAATTTATGAATGATTGATTAGATTTTGTTTTAGTTCTGTTTTCTTTTTTTTTTAAATGGGTAAAAATGAGATGAAAAAATAAATAAAAATTGGCAATATTAATTAAAAGTTTAAACTCTTATTATTTATTATTATAAACTTTTTACTGCCCTTCTAGCACGCGGACCTGCAGAAAAGTTCCGCGGCCCGGTGCCGGGCCACAGACCAAGGGTTGAAGAACACTGCTTTAGATACATATATTTTTCTTTCACTACTTCTAGACCATTTTCTATAAACTTTGGCAACTAATCAATGCCAGATGATAGTGTTTAACAAATCCTTCCTGTGAAGTCCTACCCAATAGCCTAGTTTAAAATTTATGACTTCATTGGTCAAAAGCGTTAGATCTTGGAACAGTGCACCTGAATCTTTAGGATGTATTGCACCATTTTCTCTAGCAATAATGATTTACCTTTCTGATATACTATCAAGCTATCCATCCAAACTGAAAAATATAAATATTTTCAATTTTACCCAACTTACTTGTATAGCCATAGAGATCTGAAATCAGTTGAGTTTCTATATGTTATGGTGTCCCTGATTTTTTAACAGCTATAGACAACTCTACCCTGTGGTCAGAATTTAGTATAAGCCAAATAAATATCATATGACTCCAGTTTACATGTTGTTTTAGGAGCATGTCTCTTACTGTAAGTTTTGGCAACTAATAGATGCCAAATGATAGTGGTTAATAAATCTCTACCCTGTACTATTCCTATCCAATACTACCAAATTAGTTTTAAGATTATTACTTTCATCAGTGAGGAGCTTTAGATCATGGAATAGTACACCTGAACCTTTATAGGCTCTGGAAACCATCACATACCTCTCTGATATACTATCACACTATCATTCTAAACTGAAAAACATATAAATGTTTTCAATATAGAGATGCCTATAGCTGTTAAAAAACTAAAGGTACCAACAATATAAAGAAACAAATTGTTTTCAAATCTCTATGACTATACAAGCAAGCTGTCTAAGACTGAAAACGTTTGTGTTTTTCAGTTGGGAGTGATATATCAGAGGATAAATTATGGTCTCTAGGGGGAAGGTGCATTTAAATGTCTTAGGCAGTGTTCCAAGATCCAAAGCTCCTCACTGAAGAAAAATATAAGCTTGAAACTAGTTTGGGGATATTGGATAGGGTTAGCACAGGATAGGGATTTATTAAGCATTGTGATTTGGTATCTATTAGCTGACAAAGTTTATATTAAGTGGCATAAAGATAGTGAAAGAAAAATGTATGCTGCTAAAATAGTAATATATAAGATGAAGTAAAGTGGAGTCATGTGATATTCTTTAAATATGTCATTTTTAAACACTTATAGTTACTGCAGTATAGTCTTTCTTACAAAAAAAAAAAAAATGCAATTTATAATTTTTAGAATGAAATAAATATTATTATCAACTATACTGGTTGTATTTAGAATTATTAAAATTCTTATTACTAAAATTAATTAATTATAACAAAAAGCTATTCATCTAAGCATGGCAAAAACAAAACAAAAAAACTATTTTTTTTTTTTTTAAATATACTTTATTGTGAATGAAACTTTGCATCATGAAGAATTTAATAAAAAGTAGTTACTTAAGCTTTGCAGTGATAGGAACATATGTATGCTACATATAAATTATTTTCATTTACATAAATAAACTTGGATTACCTAATTTATTGTACTAAAATCTCATTCGTTATGAATAGTATTATATATTTTAAAATTTATGAAATAATAAACTTCCAATGTGAATAACATAAAAGCATCCCCCCCCCTTTTTTTTTTCCATATATCATAGCTTCGGCCGGGAGGCTAACCCGCAGCAACTGCTTGCTTGCAAGGCAGCTGCGCTGACCTCTCGGCTAACAACGTTTGACAATAACAATTTTTTAGAATCATTTTAACAAAGTTGCAAATAAAGCCCTCTCTTGTATCAATGCTAATCCACTGATCAGAAAGAAATTGGAGCACTTTCATTTAACCCTTACAGGGTTATATGAAAAGAGAAATGTTGTATTGGCGGTGATCTTCATCAAGGCTCCATCAAACAAGCTCAAAGTTTAACAATTAAGATGTATATTTTTTAGAATTATTGACACCAGCATTTTTGAATATAGCACTACAGACTATTAGAAACAATAATAGATTAAAGACTAATACAATGGGTAAGAGAAGCATAAAATTTTAGATATGATTATTTTATATTAATGCAGATAAATATTAATTACTTAACTCTATATGATCTGAGTTTAATTATATATGTGTGGATTAATATCTAATTTTACTAATACAAAATATAGTTTTAAAAACCATGTAAATTCTGTATTCAATAAATAATTTATCAGAAGTGATAATAAATTGAGCTGCAATTCAGAAATCTTCAGTTCCCGAATTCAATCATTCTATCACCGCATTAACGGCAATTACTTGTATACGTCTGATTTGTTAAAACTTAGATTTTCTGAATGTTACCTTCATTATTTAGAAAGTTTTATGTTAATATAGTTAACCAGAAATAATGAGGCTCAATATATACATGTTTACACAATATTATTACAAAAACATTTTTAAAAAAATATGTAATCATAAAAATAATTAAACATTATAATAATTCTCAAAATAATTTTATATGTATTATCAAATAACGGCATTATAAATCACTTCAAATGATTCTTTTGATATTATTTTTTTAAAAAACATTTCTATTAAAAATAAATTCTTATAAGAACTATCAAAATCGTTTTAATTGTTTTTACATATCTTTAATATTATATAATAATAATAATAATAATAATAATAATAATAATAATATAAAAGCACTGCTATCAAAATGTGAGTAAAAATAGTCTTCATCTGAAAGTTTGTGATGATAGCAATTCTACTTATAATTGTATATTTGACTATTTCTGTCTTGTAAAACTAATAGTTAAATGTATTTAGAAAAATTGACATTTAGAAAAATTGAAACTTCAACTGTTAGTAATCACATTCAGGTATAATTATAAATATGCGACTTTTTTCTGCATTCGTTAGTGAAGCCATAATTATACTTAAAATAATGTGTAAGTTTAGTGCTTTCGAGATTTAATGTTGGAATCTCATACTCATATCTTTGTGAATGAAGACTGTCATTATTTATTGTACACATATGCAAATGAGTTTGAATATTTAATTAGTTCATTGTTTAGGTATAGAATATAACATTCTTTTCTCATTATAACACTTGCTTTATTTAATAGGTCATTTTAAATAAATAGGCAAACAGATTTTTTTAATGAATAGCCTATACAAGGGCAAAGGCTTTTCCAACAGGTTCTTATAGAGAATCAGTGAAGGATAAGTCATTATTCACCAATGATTTTTCATTCTTGTTTTATCTCCTAACTATGAATAGCCAGCTGTACATCCATTTACTGACCAATATGGAATGATTATCTAGATTGACTATATATCAGATACTTGAAAGAAAAATCCTAAATCTCTTTAAAATAAATTTATTTTGCCTGGATTTGAATCCATAGTTGTATGCATAATAAGCAGATGTGATCTGTTATCAATAATTTTTAAACATGTGGCTTTTAAGGCTCACCTCAAATGCCAAATCTGATCAGTCTGCTCTTGATGACAATGATAATGACAAATTATCCATAGAATATGGATAATATGTATATCAAAATAAAATTCTATTTTTAAAATTAAAAATTATTGATGAAATATTTGCAGTAAACACCCAAGTAATATATTTATTTAAAATTTTGTCAATTTTGGTGAGTTTATCTGATGAGTATTCATTTTTGCCTCTTTCTCTTCTTTTAATTCCAAGTAACATTGGAAAAACATGTTTTCTTAATTACACATTATTTGGAGGGTATTTTAAAATCCCACTGCATATTCATTTGTTAAGATGAAAAACAAAAATCACAAAGTTTAATAAGAATTTACTGCAACAAAAACAAAATTAATTTCATTAGATTGTTTAAAATGTTAAATGCAATTTACTATATCAAATCAAAATATTTTTCAATATAAGTGACTAAAGCAACTCATTAGAATAAAATAGATAAGAAAAATAAATTTAAAAGGATAAAATTAAAATTTTTAAATTGTATTTTAAATTATTCAGCAAACTATAAGCACAATTCAAGAAAATGAATTTCCAGAAAATGACATCCAAGATATTAAAAAAATAATTTAACAAAATGAAATTAATGAAACTAAAAAGTCAGAACTTTTATAACAATGTTGTGTTTTACATTCATAACCAAATATAGACATTCTGATGTTTAAAATATGCAAATAAAAAATTAAGGTAAAGATATAACATATTTCCCCCAACCCACTAACAAAGTCTGCACCATACTGTAATCAGTGTGCAAGTATGCTTCTAATCAATCCATATTAACCTGAAACAGATACATATCTATTTGCTGACTGAAGCTGGATTGATTAACCTTTTAACCGCTAATTATATTATTGGTTGTATGAGGTAAAAATCAAATCTTTTAATTGGCCAACTCACAAACTGAAGACAAAGCCTATTGTTAAAACATATTCGCCTATAATATTAAATTCAACTCAGATACGTTTATAAAAAGTATATTACTAATTTTTCAGGTTATGAAAAGAACGAAAGTTCTTTCAAAAATAAATTACTATTTATTTATTCTAAAATATTCAATTTCGGCAACATAAAAGCTATAATATAAACAAAAAGGTCGACTTTTACGTTATAGAAAAGTAAATATTTCTTTTAAATATTTCTTTAATATTTTTACTAAAATCTTCAATATTTTTCGAAAATAATTTTGTTTTTTTAGTTTTTTTTTTAAAAAACTAGTTTAATTTCTGAAATTATATTTTTTTAATACTTAAAATTGCATTCGAAATGAAAATCTCAGCGTTTTTCTTTATTTTCTTTGATCAGGCAGTTTCTTTGTTCTTTCCAGCCAATCAGAATGTCTTTTTCAGCTGAGAGCATGCTAAGAACCAATCACAAGTAATGTTCTTTCTTTGTTTAGGTTTAAATGCATTTTTTTTATTTTTTACTTGTAAAATAAATCGGAAGAGGGCACCATCTTACAGAACTTTTAAAAACCTATTCAAAACCTATCAAACGAATTTTTTAGCATAAGAACTGGCAGAGTTAGAGTGACGTCAGATGTCTACGAGGAGCCTCGTAGGAGGTGGGAAAAGGGTTAATTATTTTTTTAAAAATCTTAAGATGGTTTATATCATGAATAAATTTCCATGGTTTATCCAGACCAGATTAGAACCCTACATCATAAGTACATAGGCAGTAGTGACAACCATTTTGTAAAGAAGCCATTTTTTATTCGGATTATATACATATATATTTTATAATATTTGAATTGCCAAAAATGTTTAACATTAAATGTACAACATAAATATCAGGAATTTTTCACATTTTGAATTAAGCAATAGTTTTAATAATCTATATTTCAATAAATTACTTGTACTGTAACTATAATTATTATTAAAATAAGTATATCATGTTTAATGTGTTTTCATTTGATACTTTTTTAAGAGATCAAACATTTTGCCTATCACTTCATAGTTAATGGATATTTGGCACTAAATGATATTATTTCCATTTGATTATAAAAACTGAATGCCCTTTAGATCTTTTATTAAAAGTCTCTGAATGTTATAATTTCAATTTATGTAAATATTATATATTAATTACTTTTATTAAAAAACCATATTTTTTCATAATACATTATATAGTTCAGCACACAATAAAATACAGATTTTAATACTTTATTTTTTTCTTCTTTCTAAATCAATCAATTATTTTTTGACATCTTTTATATATATATATTCTGATAATGTATGGAAGATATCAAAAATCCATTACATATTTTTGGTAAAAAATTTTATGTCTTTATTTTTTGACAACCTACCTTGATCTATAGAGATTTTTCTGTTTTTCTTATGAACTTTCACTTTGTTTATCTTTAAAAATGTATAAGATATAAGTATTTTGATGTTAAATAGTTTTTGTTGTTATTGGCTTAAATTGTTTTAATCATAATAAGGCTTTGTATGTTTATAAAAAATTGAATTTTATAAACATTAAGGCAAATATAAACAGAAATAATTATATATACACATATGTAAATAAACAAGCGACAATGTAATAGAATGATATTTTACTTAACTGAAAAAAACTGCTAGACATCTGAAATTGTCAGATGATTGAATAAAAATCATTATGAAAAGTGCAAAAAAAAAAGTGAAATTTTAAAAAGATTTATTTGACTAAAACAATAATAATAATTTTTAGTATTTTGAGATGTTTTTTTGCATAGTAAGCCATATTATTATGAACTAAAGATTAATAAAACAGCTACAGTTTCCTGTAATAGTGTACATCATTTAAATTGCACAAAGAATAGCAATTTGTCACAAAGCTAAAAAAAAAAGCATTAACATAAAATCTTACTAATAAATAAGCAAGCTGAAGAATGAGCTAAAATAAAAGAATATTTATGAATATCTGAAACTAGAACACAAGATAGAGTAGCATAGATAAGATTGTTGAATTAGCCAACCATCTTGTAGAAGATAGGTAATAATGATAATAAAGATAAATCAGAAGATTAGATAGATGAATAATATCTATTTCTCAACTCTTATGGAATAGTGTTACTTAGATAATGCTATTATTTTTCTTTGTGTGTTTAACTTGGTCTGTATTAAATATTTCGTTTTTAATAAAACAATTATAGCTCTAACATTAATTATTCTTATCTTATAAACATTTTTCTTTTTTTATAAATTTATGATATTGTATTCTATTACAATAATAGTAGTAACAAATAACAGTCTAATTAAACTAGAAAAATAATTATGAATATTTATTTCAATGCTAAAAGAATAACTAAACAGCAGAATATTAGAATTAATTAGTCACATTTGATCATCATCATCATTGATAGTTAATAAATGTTTACAATCCCTTAATGTATTTTATTTTTCCCCATATCGATATTTAAATCTACATCACAAATAATGTTTATAAAGCTTGATTAAAAAAAAAAATTAAAACAATGTTAAAAAATTATTTCATTCACAAAATGGGAAAAGCGTCAATATTTGCAAGACAGATTCTTAACAATTATCCAAAATAAAAGACTAAAATAATAATTATAAACTGCTTTAAACGTAATTAATCTAGCGAAAAACAGAATTTTTATTGACTTCCTTTTTGATATTAAAATTGCAAAATATTACCAAACAATAAAATTCTCAAGCTTCATTCATGTAACAAAATTACTTGATTTTTAATTAATTAAATAAGAATGTATTATTTAAATAAGATAAATAGTATTTTAGGGGGGGGGGTGAAGTGTTTTTTTAATTGCTTGATGTATACTACTATAATATTCATCATCAATTATCTATCAAAAAATAGGTCTCACATATAATTCCAGACCACATCTATCAGTGTTCCAATCTTTACAGAATTCGTAACTATTTTCTTTATTATGGACATCTATCAATATTTTACTTCTATATATTTTTTTCTCATTTCCAACAAACATTTTAACATGGCCATTATATATCTACCTCTATGAGATTTTGTCTTAATTTGGCTTAATTTACATTTCTTTTTTTACTTAGTCTCTTCTACATGTTTGTGTTTTCAGTCTGTTCTTCCAACTTATCTTCTATTCTCTTCCCATCTTCAGAACCCTTAATCTGTTATCTTTATAAATATTTTTTTCCCAATTCTAATGTTAAAGTGCACTAGAAAAACTTATGAGTAATATTAAAAATCTGTATAGTTACTGCAATTTAGTCTTAACATCTTTATCATCAATTAAACAAGTTCCCAAACATTTAAAAGTGTTAAAAGGTAAAAACAACAACAACAACAACAACTATGGATTCAGTGACTTAGAATTCAAAAAGTAGTGATGACAGTATTATGTTAATATTATATATTTTTACAATTAATTTATTGAAATTTGTTTAAACAATACAGAAAAACTGAAACCTTGAGATAAAAACACCAGATAGTCATATACTAACAAACATAATGAAATAATTGATATGAAATGTTTATCCAAAAAGATTTTAACATGCCTGTAATTAAAAAAAAATCAAGATTCATCTGTCCTGGACTTGGACCGGGATTAAAAGTATATAGGTAAATGTACTAATCATTATACCTAAGCCTATTCTTAAAAGAATTTATTTGCCTTATAACTCTCCATCCTATTACTTCTCAAATAAATTAAAATTGGCAAAACTCACTATACGTATTGCCAGTCACTGCAAGCTAGAGTAATCAATGGATGCCAGAAGGCTTGTGCATAAAATCTCCATCTATTGCCTACTCATCCAATATCCCCAAAACAGTTTCTGACTTGTGGCTTTCTTGAGTGAGAAGTCTTGGATTTGAGAGCACTGGCTCCTCAGTGATGAAGGCCACAAGCCAAAAACTAGTCTGGGGATATTGGATGAGTAAGCAATAGATGGGGATTTTATGCACAAACCTTCTGGCATCCATTGATTACTCTAGCTTACAGTGAGTGGCAATACGTATAGTGAGTTTTTCCTGTTTTAATAACAGTTATGTGCGAGCATAAGAAATAGTGATCATGTGATGTTTATTGGGTTCTTAAACAAATTAAAAAAAAGAGAGGCTAAAAAAAGATCAAAAATCATGGTTTTTGAGGTCTCAAAATTAATAATTGCACATCCATTTACCTTAAAGGTAATTAACCATATAAATATTTTGAATTCAATTACTCTATAGAAGAGTTCAACCACAAATAAAATTTATTTATAAGTATATTATTTAATGGTTTTTAAATAGGTATTTGATTTTTTTTTTGAATTAATATTGTCTATTACTATGTTAGAATATTTCATTGTGATTTTCAAAGAATAGTTGTTCATAGAAATTAATGTGTGTGTTTATATTATCATCATTTTAAACCATTATTGATCTACTGCAGGTTGAGGTCTCTCCAAGTTTAATCCATCTTCTCCAATCTCTAGCCTCTCTTCTCCACATAACTCCAGCTCATTTCCTGCTTTACTTCATCCATCCATCATATTGTGGTCTCGTTCTAGTCTTTTAAAATCTATTGACATCCAGTTTAGGATTTCAACTGTCCATCTATTATCATTTTCTTCTAGCAATACACCCAGTTCAACTCCACTTTAGTCTCTTAATTCTTCCAATGATGTCAAATAATAGCTATTTGTTTTCTCACCCATGTATTTCATTTTAAAAATATATCTAAATGTATATATATGCATGTGTAACCACTAGCAACTAATTAACACTCAGACAATCCCAATATAGATAACAATCAACAATCTCAAACTGTTGTCAAGGCAACCTCCTTTAACAATAAAGGTGGAATTCCACCTTTATTAATAGTCTATACATTTATATATGTGTAGGTGCTCATAATTATTATTTACATTGTGTGTATATTTGTACATTTAGATGTATTTAAAATTTCCACTATATAAAAAAATAATTGCAACATATAAATAAATACATCTTAAAAACACAATTAACTTTCAAGATGCTTTTCATGCTGGAACCAACACTTTTCAGTTGATCCAGGTCACAGTCTCTTATACATGTCTTACAAGTGTCAAACTTTCTGCACTCCAACTATTTCAAATAAATTCATTAATGATTATTATTAATCATTTATTTAATCTTCATACAGTTAGTATAAAAGTAATGCCTTTTAAAAATATAATCAGCCTTAAATAGTCAATTTAAAATCTCTTTGGTATTTCTTCATGGTAAATGTGAAGGAAAAATATTTCTTATTAGATTAATTAATTGCTGTTTATTGGGTGTTTCATCTATTTCTTTTTTAATTATTCTCCATCTAAAAATAGCTAGATACCCTATTTATGAATCAATAATTAGATAGCTATATAAGACAAGCACAGCCAACTAACTTAGAAAAATTCTCACGCATTCATCAATTACTTAAAAAAAATTTCTATCTGGATTTGAATTCATGTGTTAGCTCAGCTTATTCAATTAAAAAAACAAAACAATTATTACATATTCCCACAAATTTTCAAATACACTTCAGAATTTTTTTTTTTTTAAACCAATTTTCTTTCACCTACAGATATTTTACAGAATAACTGAAAAACAACATGCTAAATTGTCATTTATCATAAAGTAAATATGTCATATCTAAGAAATATGGCAATACTCTTTTCCCTTCAAAAACTTTTGCAAATGGATCTCTGACCACACCCTATCCATTTTCTTAATGGATTTTAATATATTATATGATTTTTCATTTCTTTTTGTTTTCAATTATAACTTTCAATAAGTGAAAAAAAACTACTCAATTTTCTATTAAAATAAATAAAACTTTATTAATTATATCTTAATATATCAACTTACATTTATTTTCTGTCATAATATATTGCTACTAAAGTTTGAAGTTTCACTGTAGTATTTACAAGTATCTATATGACTTAGGAACTTTCAATACAATGCATAGATAATACAATCCCAAATTATTATTGTTTAAATAAATTTACAGTTTTTCTCAATGATGATAACTTTTATTTTAATTTGTAAGCTTTAAAGATATAACTTATCAGAGATTCCCTTATTAGATCTATTTAAAGTTTTTTTTTTTAAGGAGAATATGGGTTCCTACTATAATTCCTAACAATTCATATTATTTTTTTAAAAAAAAAAAAACATCTAGAAACTTTTATTACTGTTAAAGTTTTTTATTTTAACAAAGATACTGATTAAGTAATAAATATTAACTATTAAAAGAAATGAAAACATTTAAGACTTTAAAATAATAAGCTATAGTTTTAAGATATTTCTACGTCATTTTATATTTTGTATTTAATAACAATAACATTTATTAATTTATTACAATTAATACAGAAAAAGAGGTAAAAGTAATATCTATTTAATAATAATTAATATTGTCCTCTGTGATTTTAGTGCAATAGCTAGAAGCTGAATTTTGGGATTGAGGATTTGTGAATTACCATTCAATTGGACGTTTCTGATTCTAGAATACAAAGGGTCTCGTTTTATGTGGTAGATAGGTTCCTCAGAAAATGCGCACAAAAGAAATCACACAAAAATAGACTTAACTCACCTTGAAAAATGGGGAATACGTACTGTAATTTTCAAAAATTGCATAAAAACAAAGCAACAATGTAAAATTACTTTAAAATTTGCATAAAAAAAATAAGGAAATAAAATATGACTAATAAAAATTTTCAAATTTGAAAAAAATTAATACAAGACAAACTTTTTTTTACTTTTTTTTATTAACTACAATATTTAATTTTATTCAAAACAATGTATTTTTATGTGTAATTTACAGTATTTTACATTTTTTCATACATGTACAGTATTTTAATCATTATCGCTATTTGAAGATATGCAAGTTCGTTTGTGAACTGGTAAAACATCAGATTCGTCACAAGAGAAAATACAACTAGTGCCAACTTCATTTTTTTAAATGCTCTTATAGTATGCTCACCCGAACTAAAATGATTTCCAATCACTGTTGATCCTTCCCATTTCACTAAGTGATCTAAAATTGAAATTTTTGTTTCCAAAGAAATTCATTTTCTTGGGTGTTTTTTCCTCTCCATTAGAATAAACTAAAAGTTTAAAATAAAAATAAGAATGTTGGGCAAAACTTAATTAAAACTAACAATTAAAAATTAAATTCTTATTTTTATCTTTAATTTTTTAATTTTCAATTCCGTTTAAAAATCAAATTTCATTGTTTCACATCACATTAATTTCAGATCACGTTACATAATTTTTAAATAATTAAAACTCAGATTTTAATTTTTAATTGTCAAATTTAATTGTTCCCACCTCTGTTATTCACCTTTTAAGAATAAACTTGCGGACACTAAATGATTAATTGATTACGTACTCTATTTTTAAAAAGCAAAAATAGAATGTGATTTAAAATGCAAAAACAACAACATGCATAGTATACCAATCTATAACGTTTGAACAGATTTACATTATAATCTTGTAAAATTTATTATTTATGAACACTAAATGATTAATCAATTACATACTCTTTTTTTAAAAAGCAAAAATAGAATGTGATTTAAAATGCAAAAACAACAACATGCATAGTATACCCATCTATAACATTTGAACAGATTTACATTATAATCTTGTAAAATTTATTATTTATGGACACTAAATGATTAATCAATTACATACTCTTTTTTTAAAAAGCAAAAATAGAATGTGATTTAAAATGCAAAAACAACAACATGCATAGTATATACATCTATAACGTTTGAACAGATTTACATTATAATCTTGTAAAATTTATTATTTATGGACACTAAATGATTAATCAATTACATACTCTTTTTTTAAAAAGCAAAAATAGAATGTGATTTAAAATGCAAAAACAACAACATACATAGTATAGGCATCTATAATGTTTGAACAGATTTACATTATAATCTTGTAAAATTTAATGTGTGTATATAAAATGGGGAAATCCTGATTTTAAGTGAATTACAAACTTCTTTATTGCATAAAATCTATTACAGTGATATTATAAAGCGCTGAAAATATTGAAATTATTAGATGGAAGTCGAACTCCGATAATGCACTATTACTTTAAATATGATGCGTGAAATTTATAATATTTAAAGCAATAGGGCACTATCAGAGCTCGGCTTCTGATCTAATAATTTTTATCGCACAAAAGAAAACTGCATATAAAGATATTAAGAAGAAACATGAATCGCATAACTTCAAAATCGCATTAAAAAAATTCGCATAAAACGAGACCCGGGTGTATTACAAAACCTTCCAAGCAATTAACTATTCAATTATTTTATACTTAATCTTGATTGTTAATATTAATTATTTTGCTTCTAATAATAAATCAATTTTTCATTTGTTAAAAAAAATATTAGAATTTTTAGTTGTTTTTCAAATAATGTATTACTTTTTAAAATTACATCATGAATATTTTATAAATTAAATATTCATATTAATTATTGGCCAAAAAGAAGATATGTAATCCTAGATAAATCTTCACATCACTTCATAGTACTCTTTATTTCTTTCTCTCCAATAGTATAAGCTCAAGTACTTAATAGCTACTTTTTCCTGCATGTCAATTAGTTTCTTGTTATTCTATCTCCACAATCTCTTAATATGTTCATAATTTCTCAAGCTCTAAGAATATGCTCAACCTATTTTATTTTTAATTTCATAATTTTCTGAATAAAATATTTCCTCATTTATTCTTTTCAAATAGTGAAAATTTTGTCCAGCATTGTTAGCCGAGAGGTTAGCGTAGCCGCCTTGCAAGCAAGCAGTTGGTTGCAGACCGTTGTTGCGGGGTTCGCCTCCCGGCCGATGCTATGACATATGGAAAAAAAAAGTGAAAAATTTATCCTTACACATTATCTCATCCTTTCTTCTTCGAATTCACAAATCAAAAACCTCAATCTTTTTATATTTCTTTTTTAATAGACCACAAAATAATTTGTTACTCTTATTAAAAATTTATTTAGCGATTTGTTATTACTGTAATATGTTAGTTGCAATTTTTTGTCAAATTATAACAAGTTTATGATGATGACACCTAAACTATACTGTGTTTTATGACGTTATTTCCTGTTGCTTTACAAATGTTCATATTTCCAATATTTTTAATACTATTGTATGAATACAAAGTAAATTATAACATCTAATTTTTAAATCTCACTATAAAACAGATTCTTTATATTAATAATTACATTTCCATGGCAAATTCTATAAAAAAGAGACTTTATATTCTATATATAAATGAATGGCATAGAGTAATGAAATATATCTAAATAAATAAATATATCATCTACTATTTGCATCAGAATTGTTTGCATTCCATCTACATATCATGGAATGAACTTACAATTCTATAAAATGTTAAATAGCCTACATAAAAAAGCATCCATATTAAATAGTTGTTAGATCAAAAAAGTATACTGCAAGCCTTTCCAAGTTACCCCAATGATCATAAATCTGAATTAGATGAATTATTTGAAAAAGTGCAAATAGTGATTTGCCTAATTATATAATATCTGTCCAGCCACTCAATTATTAGTTTTTACATTCAATGCACCAACACTTCTACATCACATCATCCACATTGGATAAAATTAGCATTAAAATTGCGATTTAACTGAAAATGTTTACCTTTTCTCATGCAGATTATTTGACTGAACATAGAAGAGTTAAGACCCTGCAGTAATTTGCTCCAGTAGGGTTTGTGTTTTTAGGTCATAATTTTTCACAATAACAATAAATTTTTCTGAAGAAATCAATTTCAATCACAGTTGTTTATTTTTAGCAGATTTTCTTATATTATCTTAAATGAATGCACTCATCATTCTTAAAATACTCAATAATTTGACAGAATTGAGCCCTGATGTTCCAGTTAATTAAGTACAACAGTTTGACATCTGTTAAAAACAAGACAAACACAACAATTTTTCCGTCAAAGACTCCATATCATTTACGTAATTAAAATTCTAACTATATAAAAAAAATACATTAATATGTATACCATAGCAGTTTATATTATAAAAGTGAATTTAGATGTTGAAATACAACACAGATTCTAATGTGTTGCTGCTGCTTTTAACAAGTTAAAGAAGTATTTCATCAATGAGAAATAATTACTCCAATTAAGTTACCTGTATATAGGATTGTTATTTTACGTAAGTTATGTAACAAGAAGAGATCGAAAATGCAATATATGGGTAAAAGAACAAACAGGTGTTACTGACCTCATTGAAAAAATTAAAAGACTGAAGTGAGTTGGGCTGGACATATTGCTGGAAGAGATGATAATAGATGGACAATTGAAATCTTAAACTGGATTCCAAGAGATTGTAAAAGACCCAGAAAGGGACCACATGTGAGATGGATGGATGAAATAAAAAAGTGTGCAGGGGTGATAAGGAAAAAAGAAGCTAAACATAAGAGAAGGTGGATTGAACTTCTAGAGATCTTCATCCTGCAGTGGAGTGATAATGGTTGATGATGATTATGATTGACATAAGTGAGAACTTGGATATCCTATTGGTACAATATAAAAGTATTAAAAAGTTTCATTTAAAGATACTCCATAAAATTTTAAAAACACAATGACAAGATCATAAAGTCAATAAATATGTTCTTCAATTTCTTGGATGTGATACTATAGAGTCCATTACAGTAAAGTCCCAGAATGTATTTGTAATTCACAGATCGATTTGTATAATTATTGCAAAACTCATCTCTAGAGCAGTTTTTTTTCTATTCTCTCTCTTTCCTTTTATTGGAGCTAGAATTGACCATACTCATTTATGAGTAGCTGTTGTTGTTCTTTTTTATTATTATTATTATTATTAGTAGTAGTAGTAGTAGTAGTAGTAGTAGTAGTAGTAGTAGTAGTAGTAGTAGTAGTAGTAGTAGTAGTAGTAGTAGTAGTAGTAGTAGTAGTAGTAGTAGTAGTAGTAGTAGTACAAGACAAGAACATTATTTTGACTAACTTTGTATCTATTCTATTCATATATGCAGCATATATTTATATAATATACAAATTATATATTTCTATGGACAGACAAATAATAAAATTTTATTTATGTAAGGGTGTAGTCAGTATTAGTGATATAATTTAAAAATTAGGTGAGTGAATTGATAGATGATAATGAAGATAATGATAATATCATTAATATTATTATATACTATAGTTGAGAAGCAACTAAAGTAGAACTGAAAGTTATAAGCCGAAGAGTATAAGAATTTTTTCCTCCGGTGGAAAATTTTAATTTAGCAAAATGGAGAAATATCAAAGCTGCAATTAAATTTCTAAAAACTATCGATGAGGAAATGGGGGTGGGGATTAATACTTGCTTTATTGATCTGGAGAAAGCATTTAATAGAATAAAATGAGAAATGTTAAATATTTTGAAAAGGAAAGATTAGCTTTAAAAAATATCTTTCATGGAAATTATCATCATCATCAACCATTATCAATCCACTGCAGGATGAAGTCTCTCCAAGTTTAATCCATCTTCTCCGATCTTTAGTTTCTCTTCTCTACATCACCTCTGCACACTTTGTTATTTCATCCATCTCACATGTGGTCTCTTTCTGGGTCTTTTACAATCTCTTGAAATCCAGTTTAAGATTTCAATTGTCCATCTACTATCATCTCTTCTAGCAATATATCCAGCCCAACCCCATTTCAGTCTTTTAATTTTTTCAATGAGGTCAGTAACAAATCCAAGATTAAGTATTTTATTTATGAAAGAGTAACTGTAAGTAAATAAGTGTAGAGGAGAAATGTTATTATTTTATTTCTTTTGTTTAATGTTTACTCAATAATAAATGACTGGGATGTTCAAAGCCTAATTCAAGCAAATGACTGTAATGACAATATCTATCAAAATAAATAATTAAAAACTGTTTGTTTTATGTAAAAGGCTCATTAAATTTAATTGTGTTACAGCAAGCAAAGTCGAACTACCACTAATGATGATTTAAGTGTAATTGCTCTTTGTTATAATATTTTATTGTCTAGTTCAAGGTTCGACAAACGTTTTAACATGAAGAGTCATTTTGTTTAAACACCCCCCCCACCCCAAACACCAAACAAAAGGGCCACAAAAGTAAAGAGGTGAAAACAAGTTAGTGAAAAATATGAATTTCCGAATGACAGTGGATGTATTTGAATATTTATTTTAATAATAAAATATAATAGAATCTGTATACATCGTAACAAAAATAAAAATTCCCTTAAAAATAAACAAATAATTACTTTGACAGTTTTGATTTAGTTACAAATTTCTAATATTTAAACATTCTATACTAAGACCGAATTTAAAAAAACAGTATTGAAAAGTGTTTCCTCTTCTAGAGTCATCAAAATATTTATTGACAAATTTCAAGAGGAAAGAAGAAATGTGATTACATTTATTAAGATTAAAAAGTGCCGGGAGATTGAAATCAAAGAGACGCATATGGCTCGCGAAAGCCGCAGTTTGCCGACCACTGGCCTAGTTAGTCGACTTGTTTTCAAGTAGAGAACATGCCATAATTTTATTTCTATCTAAAAGTCATTGCTATTTTTATATATATTTGATTCTTCTTTATATTTTTTTAATAAACCATAAGACTCACGCAAGATCGTTAAAGATTTATAAACAAAGAATGGAAAATAACAAAGAGAAAATACTTATCAATTCTAACTAGGAAATTTTATCTTTTTAACATTTGCTGAAAGTTCTGATTATATTTTATTTGATCATAATTTCTAAAAAAAAAAAAAAAAAGATAGATGCAGGAGTGAAAAGAAATGATTAATTATAATAAAGATTGTCACCCAACTATATAAAGAATAATATAGATATCTTTGAACTTTATTAAATTAAAAATCTATATCTAAGATTCAAAGCTAATAATAAATGACAAATTGGTTTGTGTGAGGCTTGTGCCTGAAATGGTTTCAGTGCAGTTGAGAAATCAAAATCATGTTTTTTACAATATTTACAATTAAGAGAGAGATTAGTAATAATTTTTAGACAATAAACTTATGCAATTTGTCCTAGTTATTCAACAATAAATTTGAACGAAAAAGGAAGATAATTTTAAAAAAAGAGTGATGGGAGATGGTAATAATATAAATATATTATTAAAAAGTAGCTTTACAAAAATTGTTTTCTACATTAATACTGAAGACTTTATGGTATTAAATAATTTACTCCTGATGATTAATTTACTATAGTTATTAGTGACTTCCAACTATGGGTGAAGCATAATTGTAATCTAAGACCCCTTTCATAAGCATAACACTTATGTTAAGCTTATTGAATAAGACACATTATTTTTCAATTAACCATTTCCCCATTCACATGCTTAGTTCCATTATGTAGTTGTCTTTTCATCTCAATCAATTTATTACTATAATATTTTTTTCTTAGTTATATTATTCTGAAAAGTTGTGAGAGGACTGTCCATATTTTTGATAAATGTACAGTTTTGAGGGCCTATAATCTATCAAAGATGTGTTAATGGTTAAATTAAAACAAAACTAATAAACTGATTATTAAATTTAAAAAAAAAAGGAGGGAATAAATTCTGATAAATTTCATTAAGAAGCTTTATTTCAACTTTTTTTAAAAAACTTATATCATGGGAAGCGATGAAATGCTTTTAATGATGAAATGCTTTTAATATTGTACTTCGATTCAATTCGTGTTTCTTTTTGTCAGAGTTTTTTTGATAAATTGTCATAATAATAAAAATTTGAGATCTTCCTGTCACAAACATAATGCAATGGACTATTTCCAAAGATTCGAGATCCTACCCTCCTGAAAAGTGTGCATTAATGGTCATGATATGATTATAAGCCGCCAACATGAATAAAAGTGTAAATATTGCATTTATATATTTTTTTCATTTTTCTAATAAGTTAAGCCAAAAAAAGAAAATATATTGTAATTAATTTTTCCACAATGATTTCTTTTTTAAAATAACAATAATAAAAAATAAAATGTAAGTATTAATTATGATATTTTCTAGCAGGCATTTTTTTAACAAATAATTTTTACAGACTCCCAAAACTGCAGATTTATCAAAAATACAAGCTGCCATCTTGGTTTACTGGAAAACTCTCAAGTATTTTATTTTGTTTATTTTTTAATTAATTTTTTTGTTGATGCTTAATGTATATAATTTTAAAATTAAACCGCATCAATATAGTGTTTGATATTATCTATGATTTCAAGAATTCACATAAGGCTTACAATCAAATGATTAGGGATATAGGAGGAATATTATTGTGTTATCTTTTTCATACAATTCTTTAGGTTTATCCAAATAATTGCACATAAACATTAGTCTCAGATTTTAGTAAATTTAATTACAATTTTTGACTCAAAAACTGAGGTTTTGTACTTATTACCAAAATAAATTAACGTATAATTTTTGACTCAAAAACTGTAAATTATTGAAAATGAGGTTTTGTACTTATTATCAAAATAAATTAACGTATTGTATAGAGAATATTGTAATATTTAACATTATAAATTATACAAACACGAAACTATAATTATTTAATCAATAGATAGCTTTGATACAGAGAAATTAACACAATAACTGTGCATGTAAACAAGGCAAAACTCTCCATACAGTAGTGCCACCCAGTGCCAACCAGAGTAATCAATGGATGCCAGAAGGCTTGTGCATAAAATCCCTATCTAATGCCTAGTCATCCAATATCCCCGGACTAGTTTCTGGCTTGTGGCCTTCATCGGTGAGGATAAGAGATGGTGATCATGTGATGCTTAATGGTTTAACTGTGTATGTACTAATTTAAGTGCTGGAGTGTAACTTTTTGAGTGCAGAAAACTCAATATACATTTTGATGTTTTAATATATATTTATACAAAATATTTACAAATGTGATAAATAACATTAAAACATATCACTTTTTATGTTAACAACTGGAAAGCAATATAAAATACAAAAACGATTTTGAAATTCTTGGTCAATAAAAAAGGGCACATTCCTCAAATATATTTACAAAAACAGAAATGACAAACATATACAGACCACCAACAGATGAAACATAAAACAATGAAGATATTTAAAGTGAAATTTTCTTAATCTGTTAACCTATCTTTTTTTAAAAAAAAATCTGTTTACAGTTTTTAATATTTGAAAATATCAGGAGAAAGAAAAATGTTAAACAAGCTGAAATATGCAATTAGTTGCTTTAAGTAAGCAAATTCAATATGCTTTTAGGATTTGTTTACATTATCAAATATTTAAAAAAATAACATTAAAATTCAGCCATAAAGTTTTAATGATTTAAGGAGAAGGGTTAAAAAAAAAAAGAGATTATTTTAAATATTTATTTTCAATAATTTTTTTTTTTTTTTGGAAAATTTATCTATTTTAAATATTCAACAGTTTTATGATTTTCATTTCTAACATATAAATGAAGGTACGATCATACAACTTTAAGGTGTACATGGAATACAAATGAGATAAATACTTTTTAACTAAGTTTAATTTTAAATTCAATTTTAAAGATATTTTAGATATTGATACATGATGTGTAAATGGCAATTGAAATTGTGTGGTGTGTGCGTAAATACAAATATCTTTAACTATATTCTTTATATATAAATTATTGCATAATTAACCCGATTTTTTTAAAAAAAATATATCACATATGATAAATGGGTACTGTGGTATTAGAGCTGCGACATGAAGAATTATAATCGTTTAATCATTAAATTAATTAGATTATTAAATCAAAAACATATTTTAAAATGTACATTTAAAAAAAAAACAATTTAACAAAAAAAAATACGCAAAGCATTAATGTGAAGAATAGTTAAAATGTGTGTTTAAATCAAATTGTGTGTGTGTTTGCACATGCATATTCTGCATAATCTATTTTAATACATTCTATAGGCTTACACTTGCATTTATATATGTAATATATGCAGGATTCGATCTCAGACTTTCACACGACCTACAACTCACAGTGCCATTTTATATTGCTGACTCACTTGATCACACACATGTTGAAAAGATAAATAATCACCAATATTCGTATTTCGTGCTAAACCAGCACTCATTAAAGTATGAAGATTGGTTATCTTAATATAAAGCTGAGTACTAATTGTATATATGTGTGGAGATGGCAATCTGAACCAACTGATGAGTGCTGGTTTAGCACGAAATACATAATTGGTGATTATTTATCTTTTCAACATGTGTGTGATCAGGTGAGTCAGCAATATAAAATGGGACTAAGAGTTGTAGGTCGTGTGAAAGTCCGAGTTCGAATCCCGCATATATTACATATATAAATGCAAGTGTAAGCCTATAGACTGTATTAAAATAGATTATGCAGAATATGCACGTGCAAACACACACTCAATTTGATTTTAAACACGCATTTTAACTATTCTTCGCATTAATGCTTTTTCGTATTTTTTTTTTTTTTTGTTAAATTCTTTTTTTTTTTAAATGAACATTTTAAAATATGTTTTTGATTTAATAACCTAATTAATTTAATGATTAAACGATTATAATTCTTCATGTCGTAGTTCTAATACCACAGTACCGATAAATGTTATGACGTGAGTGTTTTTAATTTTATTTTATCCTCGAATTTAAAATAGTTAGATATTTATTTATCAACTAATAATGAATTCTCAATTGAGTTGACTATACAGCAGTTATCTTTTAAAAAAAAAAAAACTTTGAAATTTGAAAAACAATTAATTTTTTGCAACTTGAATTCAAACTTAGGTTCTAATCATGGCAAGTGAAAGTACTATCACTACTTTGATAAGCCTCTTGACATATATAAAAACTGATTTATTTAAGTGTATTTAATTATACAGTTATTTCTTTTGATGTAATATTCAAGCAAAAAATACTGTGAAGTATAGTTTACTATTTTCATTTCAACTGACCATATTAAGATTTCTTCCTCCCTTTTATTTATTCATATTTTTTCCAATCCTGATACTAAAATCTTTTCGTGACTAATAAAATACACTATTTGCTAGGCACTGTTTTTATCGAGAAAAAAACATGAAGAATAATTAAGACTTATGAAAGGTTAAAAATAATTTTTTTTTAGAAAAAAAAAAAGCTTCATAGAATGAAAGAGAAAAACATATTATAGTAAGGCTTGCAAAAGTGGACTGGAGATGTATGAAAACTGACTACTGACAAAATACTGATAACTATAAAGATTTTAATATATATATATATGTATTGAAAATGGCATTCAACAAATGAAATATTAATAAATAAAAAGGATAAGAATAATAATTCATAAAGTAGATTTAAATTTAAATATAAGCAATATGCATTCAAGCTTAAATTATAAGTACTACATCAGTAATTTATTCAAAATGTATATCAAAAGATAGAGTAATAATTTACGAAATAAAGCCAAAATTAAAATTGATGGGAAGCTGCACTGAAAATTAAAAAAAAAACAAGCAAAGAAAATAGACAATAAAAATTATCACACCATTTAGTAAGCAATAAAAATGGAAATACAAGATTTACTCTTTTTGAAGGATTCACAAGATCCAAAGAAAGTTTTAACCTTGAATGACAAGACTGAAAAATGGCAATGAATCATATCTTAAATAATCCATGAATAAAGATGGAAGAAATATTCAATACGTTTTATAACTCTGCATGATTGTCAAATTTGAATATTGAAGCATTACATTAATTTTGTTATTCAACAAAATAAGGAAATGGATAACAATATAGATAATTCCACAATAAAAGGTAATTTTAAATGAGTGTAAATTTTGTGAGTTATAAAAACTCCCAGATTGCTGTTAAAAATGACAAATTTTTTACAGGGCATTCCATGGCCATGCTTCATCAGTATCCATTTGAAAAATGTTGAAGGAAGAGAAGAAAACTTTCAGCATAACCAGAATGCAATTGTTGATGATGGTTGACCAGAATACATGTTAAATAACTTGTACAATTTTTTATGTTGTTTTGTATGACATATTTGATGTTTCTACTAGAATCTTCACATTATATGCATAGATTACTCTATGACAAAAGTGGTCATATATTTGTGATGCTGTTTACAGATTCAGTCATTTTTTTTTAAAGCATATAAATAGGATCAGCAAATGTTTTATAATTATTTCAATTACAGGCTTTCTGGAAAACAAACTACAATATTGTTAGTTCATAGGATATCCATGGATTTTTTTTTAGGTACTATAAATTTTTCACAAGAAAATCACATTGAATTTTTTTTTTTTTTTTTTTTTAGATATCTATCAAAATTTCATGAAAATGTCATGTCATTTTGTGTATTTATACAATCATCTCTAGAA
The DNA here is from genome assembly GCA_028023455.1 of Epiperipatus broadwayi. Taxonomy (NCBI): domain Eukaryota; kingdom Metazoa; phylum Onychophora; class Udeonychophora; order Euonychophora; family Peripatidae; genus Epiperipatus; species Epiperipatus broadwayi. The sequence continues at coordinate 47,718 of JAQFVV010007352.1, read as the reverse complement.
ACTATATTTTAAGCAAATTTTAAATTTTACTATTTTCTTTGTTGGTGATTTTTTAAAACTAATTATTTTTTCAGAAATTCCTATATGATTGGAAGAACAATTCTATTAAATATGAATATAATAATATAATATAAATATCAAATAAAGCATTTTCCCATTCACACGGACATGCAAATCAGCATGTTTTAAAACCATATACTTAATAAAAATCATATACATGTTAGAAAAACCAATGAGATATCTAGAATTCATGATCAAATAATCAGAAATTTATAAAGAGTCTCTTAAAAATATGTACATCTGTTTAATCCATGCATTAAATCATATCCTTTCTTATTCAAATAAAAAAACCCAGTTACATGTGATTATTAACAATAGTTTTTGGAAAATATGAATTGTCAAGTAAAGATGTTTGCTTGAACATATCATAACAGTTATTGAGTATATTAATTAGGACAGATAATATTCAACATTCTAGTAATAAAATCACTGTTTTCTTGTAAATCATAGAACAGTAAATACCAACGTGACAATACAGGAATCTTTAATTATCAAATTCATCATTCTACTACTAATCTAAACCATATAGAACATTCTAATCAGAAGTTTGTTAGGAAACCATAATTAGGCCTGATTTAACTCACAATGATCACAAAACATCATCAAGTTCTGAGGATGACAGAGTTGTGAGATGATAGAACCAAAATCTATGCTATGTTCAACAATATTGTTTACACAATATTTCACTGCATTCAATCAATATATCATCAGGACTATTAGTCATGTGAGTCACTTCTAGTATAAATACAGGCATTATAATGGCTATACAGAATATGAATAAATTTTTAAATAATGTAAAGTTATCTTTCAAAGTAGCAAAAACCATGACTAAGTGGAACAAGCACTATTAACATTTTACAAAATTATATAAAATTGCCAATTTGACCTCAAAATTCTCATTATTCAAATAGGTACAAAATGTGCAAGTAGTTCCTTTAAAGTTTTGCAATGATACTGATTTAATGCAACCATGTAAATATTGACTATTACATAATGAAGACTGTTTCATGAAATTGAATAACCAGTTGCAAAAGACATCATGATCATATCCCAATAATCTAATTTCATGTACCATTAATTAATCAATAAATGTATTGCTTTTTCAATCAACCAATATATTATTTTCTCATACTTTTATGTGAATGAATTTTATAGGAAATCATTACTACTTCAAGATGTTATGTATCCAAATATAATTAACATTATGACTATCTCACAATATTCTGACTGCCATATATGACTATTAATCTATATAATGCATTGCTTTTCCAATTAAACAAGATGTTTTTTTTTTCTCATGCAAATGACAAGTTTTACTTCATTAGCATTATTCTTATTAAGTGGAACAATTTTTGAATAAATATTTTTTTAAGTAGTTAATAGTTTTTTGTTTAAATGTTTTTTTTTTTTCAATATTCATTTCTATACAGTAGTTATATAATTGAAAATATTAAATTTTTAATTAGTTTAAATATGAAATATATATATATAAAAGCAAGAAATCAAGTTGAAATATATTTCAAGCGGAAAATCAGAGAAGCATCCTTCATTAATGGCAATAATAACTCTATCAATAGACGGGACACCTGCTTTGACATCTCCAAACGTTGGTCTATCTAGCTCATTTGCATACGTTTTGCATATCGCTTTGTTTCCTTTCCTTATTTCCTCATTCTGCATGTCACATTACCGCTATGAATATGAGGCAGATGGTCTCGAAAGCGCTTAGTGTATAATAATTTGTGGAATCCTTATAGCTTCTCGTTCAAGCACTTCACACGCTTTTTAATTTGTATATTCAATATATTATAGTTTAAAAAAAGAGGTTTTTGCTTTTTAACTTTAGGACAAAATTCAATTTTACTTATTAAAGCAAATGTAAAAAAAATTGTAATCTGATAAAAATGTCCTTAGTAAATCCATTTCTAAGACATAAAAATGTATTAATACAAATTTTTCATCTGATTAAAAATGACTTTTATAATTTATAAATGGACCTTAAAAATAATACTGTACAATACAATTGAAATGTAGATGCAATTACAGGAGAAGTAACATTCTGTACAAATGTATCAAGTGTATTTAGTGCTAGTTATTCATTCCGATTATTCTAATCCAGAGTCACCAATTAAAAGCTTGGGTAATCAATAGACACTATATGAAAATCCTATATTATACAATGGTTTGCTTATTATGTAAACTTACAATAAAAATAATTCATGGACTTAAAGTCCATAGGTGTATGATATCTTCCACATCAGTAGCAAAGATTATGACATACTATAATTGTGTTTTTTGTAACCGCCACTGACATTCAATGGACAAATCTAATTAATTATACAGAGATTATTATCCTCCAGTTAAAGATAGATAAACACTTATTCTCAACATTGGATAGCAACCAAAGTTGTGATTATAAAACAGCTTCCTAAAAAAAAATTCCAAGCTCATTTACTGGCACAAAAAACTTATGCATTAACCAATAAATCATAAGGCATGTAAATGAGGATTAAATTTTAAGCACAAATACAAAACACAATACAAACATAAAACCACACTGAAAAACAATTTAAATAAATAAAAAAAATACACAAACACAATACTTACCAGAACCAGTGGTGCGAAATTTATCCTCTGGGAGAGCACAAGAAAACAAATAACAAAGAAGTCTTACAATTGCCAACAAGACAGCAAAGCTGACATAACACAACAGCCATACATTTATTATTTTGGATTACAAAGAATTTCCCCTTGATTAAAATACTTTTATGACAAAACCAAAATGATAATCATATTATTAATTTAAATATTATTGTTATTTTTAAAGCAATTTACTTGAACAAAAAGTGGAAAATATAACATGCATTAGTCATAAAAATATTTTACAATAAAAACAACTGATAATTTATAAGCAGCATAATTTAAATTCCACATCCAGTGGCGCAACTAGCTTTTTGTTACCCATGTCAAAATTTTTTGTGCCCCTTCCCATAATATCATCCTTATTCAAATAATATGTATGTTAACACAAAATTAAAATATTTGTGGCATCATAAGATTTGATTTTTTCTTTCAATAGATAATATACTTAAATCAAATATTTTACTTTGATTAATCAATTTCTAAAATAATTTTTACTATATTTGATTAGGCAATGGTCATTCATTCAGCCCCTGCTATAGTAACAAGAATAGTCAAAAAGAGCGTTAATGCACTGCAAACTTTTTAAATAAGGATATATATATAATAATGAAGATGACATTATGATCCATGTAGCAATTTTATTTTTGAAAAAACTGCTATAAAATAAGCTCCTTCATAAAATCATTACTATACATTTGTAGAAAAAAATTTGGTTAGTTTAGTTAATTCACTTCCAGGCAGTAAAGAAAATAATATTTTTATAAATATAAAAGAAAATATAATAACTATTTTATTTAATTATTTGAAAGATTGTAATTTTGATTTATAATTATATCTAACAATGAGTATTCAGGATTCATTGTAAAATGATTTCAGGATTTGTAATTGTTTCATTTTTAGAAAGTTCATCATAATACTTAACATAATTTTAGATTAATCAAATAAACATACATTTTTTCAGTTCTTTTAAGTATAGATAATGTAAATAATTATAAATATTATTATCAGTTACATAAAAATATTTTATTTATTTGCTTCCCTTATTTTACTTATATTCATGTCATATGAATATTTTTGACACGCCTAGTTACACCACTATCCATATTAACAACTACAGACATCAATAAAACAGACAAAATACCTATGCATATATAAGTATAAGATACACTCAAATGAAAACATTATCTTACAACAGAAATATGTAAAAGATAATGGCACAATACCTATAAATGTACAACTCTCCGGTGGTGAAGAATGTAATATACAAATCAATGCATCAAAGTACTGGTCAACCTCATTATTCTGATATCTTTACTTTCTATCAAAAGCTAATACATATTTACCAAACAGTATTGGGTGGTTAGCTGACTTAGATATATAGATCAGTAAAATCTTAACTCTACTTAAATGTTTTATCTATCTGCAAAAATCTTCAAGTTCCATAACATTCTGACACCATTACTTAAACATTTTTGTATCAACTGCCTGTCTTTTTAACCATTCATAAAATGGTAAGAGAGAAATCTATTATAAATTATTTTCTTATAAAGACAACATGCAAAAGTTTTGGGAATTATATTAAAACAGACAGATAATTTTAAAATATTTTTGTTATCCGATAACTTTTCTCTTATTTGCAGAGTTTATTTTGTTCGCAAGTATGCACTGCAATACTTTTCTAAATGATAAGTTTATAATTATTTTGTAAATATTATTGTTTATGCTTCACATACAAACAATAATTGCAAATTTAAAAAAGGAGACAATATCCACATTTAAAAAAATAATAAAAACATTTAAAAATATTATATTAGTATTAATTTACTCTAAAAATTAACAATCTTACCTGGACACATAATGGTGCAGTCTGTTTTTTGAATTGGACCAGCAGGACATGGTGCACCACCATTCAAAGGTGTGGGGTTAGTACAGGTTCTTGTGCGCTTTTGTGAACCTCTTCCACATTTACTATTACATTCAGTCCACTGACCCCATGTAGACCAGCCACCATTAACTAAAATAATAATTATTATTATAAAAAATGTATAATTAATTTATAATTAAACATTATATACAATTTAACTTAATTTAACCATATATATCACCAGTCCTGCTCAATAGTAGATGCTATAAGATATTCTAGATTTATAGTCTCTTATACCTATCTATTTCTCCTAATCCATGGATTATAATTATGGTTTGTCCTTCTTTAGTACCATCTTTTTTATTATCTTCTGACACATTCTTTAAGATAATAGAATCTTGGTTCATGATTCAATATTGTTGCATAACTAATCTGACTGACCTTTACATTTTGTCTATTTCACTTTTACTATAGATTAAAATTTGTTTCATTATACTGATAAATTTAACCATCTTTAAAGATATTTTTAAAAAGTTTCAATACTTTTTAAAATGCATTTATTATGAATAAATATTAAAAAAAGTTTTATACTATTCTTCTGCATAAAAAAAAAATGTTCATTTTAATTTCCATTACATCTAGTATAAAAAAAGGATCCATACAATCTAATAGTAAGATAATAGAGAACTATTTACCTGATATACCAGTATATTTTTAATTTGTTAATCTTAATCTAATATTCAATTTTTTTTGAAAAAAAGAATGGTTATTATTAGCAAATCTTATTAATGAAATATATAGCAGCCAGCTTTTGAAAAGTAAATTATGACAAAATAAAGTTCATAGGATAGGTTTTAAGAGAGTCTTCTTTATACAATTCAAAATAGAAGATAATTTTATTTTATTTGAAAGTGTGAAAAATGATGTGATTCAATAATAGTTAGAAAATGTGCAAATAATGAACTCAAGAGAGAAAGTTTCAGTGTTCTAATTTTTACTTTATAAGTTACAGTTCTTTAAATTAATAAATTGTATAACCGATTAATACAAATAAATATTCCAGTTAACATACACATATCAATCATAATAAATATATGTTCATATGTGACGTTTTATATGTATACCTATATTTATTTATTTTTATTAAATGTTGATTTTGGACAATCTATTGGGTAGAAAATGAGGAAACAGAAAAATTTTAATTAAGAAATAAACAAGTTTCTTCAAACTGATCAGGATTTCTTAGAGTTAAACTTCATTTGAGCACATGTAATTTTTATACGTTTATATCTAAAAAGAGAAGATAAAAAAAGATACAAAAAAAAAAAAAGCTAAAGAACTGAAATTAAAGATCTATTTTTGAAACATGAAGTACTGTTATGAATAAGACAAATATTTTCAAATGCTATATATATTCTAAAGTATTGTACTTTTAGCAGTGCACCCCTTTTATCAACCCCTCCATGTATTACTGTATGGATATGAAGACTGACATTCTGAAATGTAGATGATTCTTAAATAGCTTAGAGTGCAATAAAAATGATAGAAATTATAAATGTATCTTTGAAAGCAGTTAAATGGAGAACTGCTAAATTTCTGGATCACCAAAATCTATAGAAACAACTTAAAAATTCAACTGAGAAAAAACAAAAAGTGAAATGGATTACGAACGTGATCGAATACATTCATATGGTTCACAAAAAGAGTGACTAAGAGACTCACAATTTGATTTGAATTAAAAGTATGACATTGCTGTCTTGGAAGAAGATAACATTTTTAAGAAGAAAATGTTAGTCTTTGGGTCAAAACTTTAAATGATTAAAAAAAATCACCTTAAACCATTATGATTCCATTTTCTTTTTCACTAAACCCAATTATGTTTGGGCAACTTTATAAATATTTAGAGCATTAGACAATTTTTTAAATCTCCTTTTATCTGTATAACTTATGGTTTCAGCCATACTTTATTTCCTCATATATATTATAATTTTATCACTTCTGAGTTAAGTTCATCTTCATTACTTTTATTATTTGGAGCACACACTTTTACATTCACACGCAAACACACACACACATATATATATCAGAAATAAATCCTCTATGAGAATGAGCTAGTCTGATTTCGAAAGGATATAATTATAATTTAAAAAATTTAAATTATTTTTTTTAAATATATATAAATGGCAAACGGAAAATTTTGCAAATGTACCACAAGTAGGTTAAATGTTAAACTCTATTACTAGTTAAATAGACTAATAATATTAGATCTTGATTATAAATTAGTTCAAAACTGCTACTTTGTCTTGAGAATTAAGAACATCAATCCACATAATGTAAACAATATTTTACATAAATCTGTGTAATTGTATAAACAAAATTGTACATATAAATTACATTGTGAAAACAATTTTATTGTGATACTTCTGATTTTAAGGACCAAAAGAAAAAAAAAACATTAGATGTAATCTGCACAGAGTAAGTGATCTAAAAATAAGACTTTTGACAAATATATGTATGTAATCCTATAATTAATTATCAGAGAATCATGTGACATCAGATCACACAAGTGGTATGTAGAAGAACACAATAGTTTATTTTAGTGATATTGAGAAATGATTCAGAAAACTTTGAATATAATTTACAACGATTATAAATAGTTTTTTTTTTAAGTGTCATAGCATCGGCCGGGACACGAACCCGCAACCCGGGTAACTGCCTGCTAGTGCAAGGCAGTCGCGCTGACCTCTCGACCACCAATGCAAGACGATTATAAATAGTTTGTTTTTTCTTTTCTCTCTATTTTTTTTTTTTTACTTTTGTAAACCTTTGCTATGTATTTATAAAATGTACCTTTTGTATTTTATACACCATTGTATTTGTCAGTTTTTTTATGATATACTTTATAATATCGAGTTGAATTTCAAATAAACTTGTCCAAGTTTGTAAAAAAAAATTTTTGCTTAGAAAAAAAAAAGATTATCAGTATTTTTTAAATAGAACATTATACATTTTTTCTGGTGGTAAAACAGTATACACTTTTCACTTACTCAAATTAATTATTTTTTAAAAGGTAAAATAAAAATATCAAATCTTATTGAATTATTTATATTCAGTATTTTTTTAAAAAAAAATCATATGTACTTTACAATTATTAGTTGGCAATGAATTCTATTGGTACTATATCTGGGCCTGAAATTAAAAATCTAACATGTAATTTCTGTGTAAACCATGTAACATGTTCTCACAGTTCTTCTGAGATTCTAATAATACTAATTAGCTACTACATTTTATTTATGTATATATATATATAATACACCTTTTCCCTCTGCCTATTCCCCAATCCACCCTATGCTTAATTTATTTTAAAGAACTACTTTTATACTCTTATCTTATAGTTCAGAAATGATCTAAATTCATATATTATATACATATGTTGAAAAAAAAAATCCTCTTTTTTTTTTATAAATCATTTGTAAATATCAAATTTCATGAATCAAAAATGAAAGACAGAAATATACATAAAAGATGAAATGTTCAATCAATCCAAAATTTCAATGAATGAAAAAAAAAAACTAGTAGAATGCTTTTAATATCCATTCTTAAAAAAAGTAATTTGACAGATGAATCACATCTGACTTCAGAATGAAGAATTTAATCTGCAAAACCTCAACAAGGAAAATCCACATAGCTAACAACAACGATATGTAAAATATTCCCATGATTCCTTGTCTAGGTCTTTAAGGAGCAGGGTAACTAACTGTATGCAGATTTTTTTTTTCCGGTTAGAAATTTCATCAGTGAACTGGGAACAGAAGGGCCATTACTGGATTTTTAAATCTAGCAGTCATGTATACTTTTGAAAAAAGAATTGCCACATTTTCATATGAATGGATAATAATAATAAAAAGATCTTTTTCCCTCCTTTTAATGGAAAGGGTGTTATCAGACGCTATTAAAATTTATAAATAACTCTAGCCCTTTACTGTTATCAAAAATTCAACTTATACAATTTTTATCAAAACAAACGAGTAAAGGAATGTGCCATGTCATTGATTAACAACCGAAGATAATACATTTTTCTTATCATTTTAATAAAATAAAATATAAAAAAAGCCAACATCCTACTAATTGTTGTCAGACATTTTCTTATGCATGATAACAGAACTGTAACTGTAAAAATATAAATCTCATAAATGTTGAAACTTTAAAAAATTGTTTCATTTTTTTTTACATTTATAACTTATCACTCTGAGGCTTTTGATGTTTGAAAAAAAAAAAAGATTAATATATTTTATAAAAATGTTTAAAATTTCTTTTTTTACAAAATAAAAATCCGATCACTAGTTACTACAAAGGTCATGTGATGTTTGAGCACATAAGTGTCAAATTGGCTGAACAGATCCAAATTATTAATGGATCAAACTGACTTTTTTTTTTTTTTTACTCAACTAAAAATCATTCCAGGGACTTTTATTTTTTGCTAATCTTATTTACTCAGGGTATTTCTTATCGATGAATACTCTATATAGGGTTTATACTTTTTAATAAAAAATAAGATTCAAAATTTAATTAGTTATTTCTTTTACTATTCTATAATCAATTAATGTAGTAATAAAATAAATATTGAATGCAACTTTGATTAAATGACATATAATATATTAGTGAAATTATTTAGCCAAAACCCATGTATGTTAAAGCCTCTTGCCATTGGTGAAGGTAGAACCAACGGATCGTCCTCCTCCCAAACAAACAAGCATTTGGTTGCAACAACAAGTGTCAATGATTGTAAGAAAAACAAAGACATCAGCGACTATATTTGGCTTCAAGCTTAACTACTGGGAAGCATTTAGTATGACACAAAACAATGAGTCCACAGTGGAGAGTCTTCTCTCAATCGGCATTCTGAGGTTTACTATGTTGACAAAAAGGATAAGACTTGAACCTAAGCTAGTGGATTTCCTGATAAAAGTCAACCTCAGAGCCCTTCCAACATGCGCCTTTCTGTGTTACAAGCGGGAATACAGAATGGATCCAATCTGCCCGATGTGTAATAAAAATGAAGAGACAATGAGTCATATTCTAGATCAATGTGAAATATGGAATAATGTACGTTATTGTGCATTTAAAAGAATCAGGGAAGCAGACATTATATGTACAAATATCGCAAAGACAGTAAAGAGTGGCCCTTATGGTAAAATTAGACTAGCCACCTTTATAAATTTTGCTATATGTATAATGTGAAATAAGATAGTCTTTGATAATAGATTGAATAATAGGCCAGAAAATCTTTTTCTCAAGTTACTTGGTGAGGCCAAAGACTACGATTGGAAAATATGCCAGGACTGGTTAGCCAGTCAGACATGGGACCTACTGGAAATCTAAAGATCAAAACATTTAGGTGTTTATTGGACTGTTATAGCAAGATTGATTAACTGGATGAAAGGACTCCTATGCAGAGTCTAAAAGTTGTTACATTAATGTAATCCAGTTTTTTTTTCATTTGCTGTTATTTATTGTTAAAACTCTGAATTTGGTGGTCAATTAGTTGACACAAATAATTCCTAAGTAGCTTATTTCTATATAATCATTTATAGTTGTGGCAGGCAGATGGCCTTTTTTTTTTACCATTGGTTTTTTTCTTACTTATTGTTTTCATTGTAGAGCCACTGCCCATTTGTAAGCATGTAACCTATAATAAGAAAGATGTAAAATGATATTCATATGTATCTTCTTAAGATGTGAATAAAGTTGTTATTTGAAACTTCAGTCAAGTAAACAAATTACTCTAATAAAAACTAAAGCATATAGCTGAGAAAAGCATAAAATTATACTTCATCTACAGGAAATTACATGACTGCTCATTTCAATCAAATAATCACACTTATAATATTTTAATAAAATACAGAAAAAATTAATAAATCTATTATTGTTAAATAAATAAAAACTATCAGAATATTTAATATTAAACAACATCTTTTACAATATGATATAATTACTGCTTTTATATTTATTGGATTCATTTTAAAACATCAGTGTTTTATTTTTGGATTTAGCCTTGAACAGATGACTCAAATGATTTACATACTGGCTTACTGAGTCTAAGATCTAAGATGATTTTAGATGAAACATGGATATTTATCTACAAATCAATAATTAATTATTTGACTTATCAAACATTTTTATATTAATAAAAAAATTTCATTATCAGATATATCTCATTTACAAATATGGGTATATAAATTGACTAAAATCAAAACATTCCATGGATTTTTCTGCTTATTTTCAACATCGGCATTAGAAACGATATTAATTCTATTTACTGCATTCCAGAGTCATTTATTGCAAGCTAGAAAAATTAATAGATGGTAATTCTATATTCAAATCTCCAGATTGATTGTTGTTAATTGGTAATAGTCAATGAGGAGTATTGGATTTTCACATACATATCCAAATATTAATTAGGGATTAACTCAGGAATAAATACAGTAAGTTTTGGGTCTGACATAGATGTTTGTGTAAAAAAAAAATTTATGTTAAAATACTTAAAAATTATTGTAATTGCATCATCTGCATATGATTTATTGTTTAATCAATTATATAATTAATATATTATAGAGAAAAAACTTATAAATCATTTAGGCATACTTTATTAATTTATTATTTAAGTAATATGTGAGATTATATATAAAAGCCAAGTGATGAATTTTGAAGTATACCAATACACACAATTATTAAATGTGATAGCACACCACATAATTATATTCTGATTCTGCAGATTGTAATTATAGGTATGTTTGTCATCACATTTAATAGCTACATCTATTTAAACCTTTATATATTAAAATAAAGCAAATAAAATCTTAATATAAATAAGATTAAAACCTATTCTGATTTATAATTAATAATATTAGGGCTAAGCACAAATGGCAGAGTTCCCCTGATATCTGTTTTATGACCCTTGTATTATCACAATTTACAATTTATAATTTTACTACTATGCGTAACATCATACCCTATACAATAAAATAATAAAGAGTGCTTCAATACACTCATAAATAACTATATCAATAACAATTACATTATTATTGTATTATTTTTCAATATAAAAGATATCTATGCATGGTTCTTTCTGTGTGGCATTTCTATTACTTATATCTATTCTGCATTATAGCTATTTTATGTCAATTATTTAACTTTTACTGAAAAAATAATAAGAACAAGTTTAAATGGAAGTGAAGAAAAAGCATTTTAATTTTATAAATAATATTCCACAATTATTATCAAATATTTATTTCTAAGTTGTATACAGAGAGAGATAATTATCAATTAAAGAAGTAAAACGAATGACACTTAACCAATCAGAAGTTTTAACATACACATGTAAAAGTATAATTATATGTATAAAATAATTTAATTAAATATATGCAATATATTTTATGTAATTATAGTTATAAATAAATAATCCAGAATATTTTATTCATTTAGGATTTTAAAATTGTTATAGTCTACCATAACCTCTCATTTATCAATATCTCAATTTTCTAGAGATATTCTGACTCATGTAAAGGGGTCCAAAATACATATATATATATATTTCACTATTAGTATCAATTAAATAGAAAATCTTAGTTAGAGAGTAACCCATTATTTATAGCTATCAAAAAGAGAGACAGCATTGGCCAATTTCTTTTCCCATCAGACTCATCAAAACCCATTTTAAATCTTGTTAACTTCCCAACAGATGCCTTGTATAGGTATAATAATTCCTTTTATGAGAAAATCAATGATAATTATGACAGAGAAAATCTGTCATATTAACAGAAAATACACTCATATTTACAAATATAGAGCGTGTTATATATATTTTTGCTCATACTTTTAATCTATCTTGTTGTTTCAAATGAGAAATAAAATCAAGACTTAATAAGAATATTTATTTGTATATTGAAATGAAGAAATAAAATTTTGATACAAATTTAGATAACATTTATATTTTCTTATAAAATTACTTAATAAAAAAATAGATGATCTAAACAATAATAATATAATTCAATATTTTACAATCTTCATCAAATTTTCCTATAAAAAAATTAATTATTGATATACATATATATATATATACTGTAACAGTAGAAAAATGAGAGCAATGAGAGATATTTTGTTATATGCCCAAACTTTGAGATGTCAAATCTATAACAGAAGAAAAATAAACCAGAAAAAGAGACGCCATTAATATGCTCTAGCTCTGAACACCAAAATTGTAAAGCTATAAAAATGAAAACATGAGAATTCTTCTTACTAATGCCCAGAGTCTTTGAGCAAGTTAAATTCATAACAGTACAAAATAAGGAAAGGTTTAATTAATCTAGTTATTCTAATAAAGTACCAATATGTATGAATATTAAAATCTGTAATGAAATAAATTGATCATATAGACTGTTTACTTTTATATACCCCATAAATTATATAAAGTTAAAATCTATAATAGTATAATACCAGATCTGTAATAATGTAAAATAGGCTAGCTAAAATTAATAGTGCTGTACAAATTAAATAAACCAAAATCTGTAATGGAATAAAATGAGCAAAGATTAAGCAATCTCTATTAATAAAATAATCCAAAATCTATATTGGAATAATGTTTAAAATTTATTAATGATATTTATATACTAGATAAATATCAACCCACCTAGAGACTAATATTGTTTACACAATATAAAATATTGGATTTGAAAATTATGACAGATATATTAATTAATAGTTTATAATGATATTCATTCATAAATAACCCTTTTATTACTATATGGTAAGTTTATAGTACATTCAAAAATTAGTAAAGTTATTAAGCTTAATGATTATATAAAATTTTATTACAATAATTTATTAATTAGCTCTTATACCAATAAATGTTCATAAAATATTATTCACTTTTAATCACTAATGAACATTAGAACAATAATAAAATTTATATTATCTACTAATTAGATTAATGTTTATGTTGCAATGAGATTCTAAATCATGATTACTATATCATATACTGTATCTATTAATTTGAATAAAACTCTTAACTCAAATTTAATAAATAATAATTTTATTTACAAAAATTAATAATAAGGCAATTAATAAATATGCTGTAGTAATTTAAATTAATATGTCAAAGAATATTATATCTGTTTATTTTATAAGATGGTACAAGACATTAGTCATTTTTTCTCAACCCACAAGAAAATATTAATTTATCTATTGTATCCAATAGATAATATGTATATATAAATCATACAAAAATATTAATTTGTTGCAGTTTTCTTTCTGAGTATTTACTAGCAAACAAAACAATTTATTAAATAAAATCTATTATGATGATTTAAATGTAAACCTAAAATTATCTATTAAAATTTTCTTTGATTAATTTATATATTTATATTTTCACTCTCACATATACATATATTAAATGATATTTTAAAGACAACATTACAATAACAGTACAAATAATACTTATAAATAAACAATACAACTTGCTCTATCAAATTATAAAATGCTAATCAATGTCTACACACAAAAGTTCCACTGTACTTTGATTGCTTCCCATGGAAAAAAATTGTAAGGATAATCAATGAAATATAATATTTTAAACTATAACAATTCCTAAGGCTATTTTCTTTTAAAAATATAGTTTTATTCAAAAAACTGATTATTAGTAAGTCCTAGCAAGATTTTACATTGTAGTTGCCATTAATTAATAAGTATCACCTCTTTTAAAATGATAATTATTTTATTGAAGTTATTATTTTATCAAGTTATTTATATATAAATGCATATATACAAAGAGCATATATAAATAGCATTGGAAAAGAAGGCATTTATTAAGAAAAAAGAATACTGTAAACTTTTTAAGAAAATTAAGAAAAAGATTAATTAAATGCTAAGTAAGTGTACTAATGTATGGTTATGAAATGTGGACAATAAGTAATAAGATTAGGAACAGATTGGAATTCTTTGAGATGTGGACATGGAGAAAAATGGAAAAAATCAGTTAGGTGAATAAAATAATAAATGAAAAAAATTGAAAAATGTAAATGAAAAGGGATTGATTGAGGAAATCAAAAAGAGAATGAGAAACTGGATTTGACATATATTAAAAAAAATTATAGACTAATTAAAGTTGTTTTGAAGAAAATGATGAGTGGAAGTAAGATGAAAGAACAGAAGAAATTGATATTTTTGGATGATATAAGAGATGGGAAATTATATGGAATTGAAAAGCTTATATATATTAGACATGTATGTATATACATTTAATTGGTTTTAAGTAAATATTTAAAAATTTTCTCCTACAATGCTAAAAAAAATTCCATTTTAATTATTTTAGATTCCTCTCAAAAACTAAATTGTTTTTGAAGCAAACATCAATTTTCCTGTCTAGGTTTTTATTTTATTATAGTTCAAATAAAACATTTAAATATATATATATATATTACTTTAAAAAAGATATTTAATGCTTAATGCATTATTTTAACTGAACTGATATATATAGAGAGAGACATAAATAAGTGTCTCAATTTAAAATCACAGGCTTATATATCCTGTTTGTTTATATATTAATGAGACAATTAACATAGATACTGTTATTAAAATATAACGCAAAGTTTACTGCTTTACTTAAAAGATAAATATTGCACTTTAAGTAGAGTTCATTTGAATATAAGCAGTACCCCAAACAATATGTCTTCTTTTAATTTCAATAGAAGAACATTTTAAAGAATAAAATAATAGCAATAATTTTAAATATCTTTTCAAAAATATAATATATTTTATTGTTTCAAAAATAATTATTATATTAATATATATCTAATAACAAATATTATCTTTAAAACATTCATAATTCAAAATTTGTATGATAATTTCATATCTAAACAATAACCCAAACATGCATATATATATTCACACACATGAGAATGTAATTTATTTATCTAAACCTATTGTTTTTAAAATAGTCAAAACATTACTGTCTTTTATTAAAATTCACATCTAGATTTATGCATATTTAAATTAAAATATTGAGTTTAACATTTATTTTTCTAAATATAAAAAGAAAAATAAATTGTGAATTACTTTGTATTTTGGATGTGTCTATAATAATTTCAAAATTAGGATAAAATATTACTTGATTTTAAACATTTATTAATATATATATAATCATGACAATAACTTTTTTAATATGATAATGCTTATCTTACTTCAAAATGGTCCAACACAGCATAGCCTATTCATGTGTTAATAAAAAAATCTATAAACTTTTATTGGTGTGATAAATTAAAATATTTTGTTTTATTTGAAATACATTTCTAAATATCATTTAATCCTTTCTTAATTTTATATGAGCACTAAATAGACTAGTGCTGAGTTTTACATTTTGTTCACAATGATATTATTTTGGATTGATGTTATTTTGGAATAGTTTCTTGTTTTGATCCTGTTAAACAATTTACTTTCAATGATAGTAAACCTGTATTTTAGTTTTTGTTTTCTTATTAGATAGCAGATCTATTAAAGGAATAAAAGCAGTTCTGATTTGACTCATTCTTTGCATAATGTAGTGGGATTTTTCATGTTATATTTGACAAGGTAAATTTTAATTTAATTTGAATGTTTATTTTTTCATTTCAAATATATTTTTGTTTATTTCAATGATATTTTTATTAATAAAAATAAAATATAATTTACTTTTGTATATATTAATGACGAGACTAATAAAAAATTGGTGTTACTTGAAAGCTCAAATGAAATTTTTTTCCCTTATTATAATTTTAATCTTTGCAAATTTTAAAATTATTTCCCTTTTTTATTACTTTTAAAACATTTTAAATAATAATAATTATAAAAAAATAATGTAATTTTATTGCAAACTCTATTCAAGCTGAATGCTACATATATAAAAAATTAAAGCATATATTTTAGACATGATTTAATTGTGTTTAATACACTCCATAAAGATTAAAGTAATAGATGACCTACAATTATCTAAGTAATGAAAAATAATATCCTCCCCATTTTTCAGCTATGATCAGTATAACCCAAAAAATAAAGCCAGTTTCCTACTAAAGAAAAAATACTTGTCTCCCTCTTTTTGTAATATTAATTTATTATTCAACTTTTAAATTATGTTATTTTTTGGGTTTACATATAGGCAGTCATAAAATAAAAAAGACATGTACTAAATGCTCATAAGATGACACCCTCGGCCTATCAGTGATGAATGCTACATTATAATATCTTACAAAGTAATGATCCAATGCAAAAAAAAACCTCCAATGGTTGGTCACCAACAATATCAATGCCTATTTTTGATAAAATATTTCCTAAATCTGGATTATCAATAGAATATTTTTTATTTCTTTTTTCAAAATGAGTGTAATAAAATGTTAAGTAGTTTTAATAAAAGTAATAGAAAATTTACAATGAAAATAAATACAACTAAATCTAAAACAACAATAGATGATATAAGATTAAAAGTGGCATGCAATACTACATTAAATACACCATTAGTCCAGCAAGAAATTGATGACTTTAAATATTTTGGTAATGAAAATTGGGTTAATGATCTTAGAAATCACTGCAGATTAATAAGCTTTCAATAAGATAAAATTTTGTTGTGATGAAAGCTTGTTAAATGTTTTGTTTAAAAATTTCATGACTAATGTAAGAATATATTTTAAAAACTAAATTAAATTGCCTTAATTAAAAGGCATTTAGTCATAATCAGTAAAATAATAAGCAAAATAAAAGCATTACAAAATATGAAAATCAAATCAATTTTTTTTTTGGAGTCAATCAATCGAAGTGACAGGTTTTGAACTTTGATTCAGGAATCTTTAGCTCATATCTAAACTCCATAGGGCTCTGCAAAACATTAGTATTTATTATTAATAGACTTGTATAAGCTTGAAAGATTTGAAAATAAAATCCACTTTTTGTATTTTATTCAATGAAATGTGATGAGTAATTTTTTTATTCAAGTTTGGTTCTTTGCTAATGTTGCTTTTTTTCTAATTCATACTGCTCTTTAACATCACATTTATTATTATTTTAATGTTAAATGACAGTGAATGAGTTTTGAAATAGTCAATCTAAGGATGCAAAAAAATTATATGTTTTATGACTTTATCAATAATTGCAGCTGAAATATCTCAGGTAGGGCCTTCTTTTTTTTAAATTGCATAATTTTTTCTTCTAAAAATAAGATAAAAATTAAGTTATTAAAAATTATTCACTGACATGCAAGTAAGTTTATCATAAAATATGGAAGTCATAAGTGAATCAATTTCATGAAATCATTTGCAAGAAATAAAGTGCTATTTATATTTCTTTTCATAACACAACATCAATATAGCATGTTTAATCATAATTTACAGATAAACTTACACTATTAGATGCTCATTATCAACAATATTTTAATATACAAAGACAAAACTCTCCATACAGTAGTGTCATCAAGCCAGAGTAATGAATGGATTCAAGAAGGTTTGTGCATAATATCCCTATCTAATGCCCACTTTTCTAATATTGCCAGAATAGTTTATAGCTTGTGGCTTTCATCAGTAAGAAGCTTTGGATCTGAGAGCACTGCATGTAGATCTTAGGATCAAAAGAGTAGGCACTAGATATGAAAGATTTTATACACCAATCTTCTTGTATCCATTCATTACTCTGGCTTGCATTGGGTGGTACTACTGAATGGAATGTTTTGCCTCTGTTTTAACAGCTTGTATAAGCTTAGAAAATGGTGATCATGTGGATATTTTAATATATACTTAATGAAAATTTGGGTGAGTTCTTCAAATAATACAAAGATACATTATATAAATTATGAGTAATGATCAAATCAAACCGATGGCTTTGCAGTTCCATTAATTCACTTTATCAGTTTTAAAAAATACACACTGGCAATGATTAGGCAGATGACTTATCCAGTGGGAGAAAAATATGAAATGGTTTAGCATCCAGTTATCCTTTATAATTAAATTCCAAAGATGAAAATTATTTCATGTTTACATTTGTTGCTTATTGAATTGATTCTTCATAGTAAATATTAAATATTCTATGTGCGATAACAATTAATAAAATATTAATTGCATTATATTGTTCTTCACCAAACTTCCTAAACTCTCTTGACTATCGATTTAGATTTTTTTTCCATATGTCATAGCATCGGCCGGGACGCGAACCCACAACCGTCTAAAACCAACTACTTGCTTGCAAGGCGGCTGCGATGACCTCTCGGCTAACAACGATTTAGATTTGTTGCTGTTTCACAATATTTACAACAAACTATCCCTTTATATAAGTTAAATTGGAAAATTAATGCTAACAAAGTTGAAATGCGGAAGAGAATAAATAACAAAAGATTATTAATTCAATAAATTATAAAATAAAAAAGGAAATGGATTAAGCACAGACTTAGGAAATACAAAAATTGTCAATGACATGTTAGATGGTTCAGTAAAGATAAACTATAGAATAGAATAATAAAAATTGAAAAAAAAAAAAAGAACTAACAACTTATGTTTAAAAAACAAATCAAAAACAGAATGATTTGAAGATAATTGCCTGGTTGATGTGCAAAACTTATCTTTTGGCATATAATTGGTAATGATTTTTAAAAATACACTTAGCTCGAAAACGACAAGTCTTACAAAAAAATAACTAAAGATTAAATATGATGGATACGGATCCAAATCTGGTTTTCATAATTAATTTTATATATATAATAAATAAATAATATCAAAATAAATTTATTTAACAGCAAATATTTTATTACATAAAAACTTTTTTTTTAATATTAAAAAAAGTATTAATACATTTAAAATATACTTTGATATAAATGTTCCATAATTCAGGACATCCAGTTTGAAAAAATAAGTCTTTAATTAAAGAGCTCACCACAAGATAAGGACTTCTCCAACAACCTCTCGTAAATGAAGGATAAGATATTACTCACCAGATTTGACAATTGCTGAGGGTTTCAATCTTTGTTTTATATTTTATTTAAGAATGGTTAGATATTCATTTTCTGACCGATATTGAATGCATTTGTATAGTTATTGAATGCGCTATTTAAAGGAGAAATATTAAACCTGATCAGAACCGGAATTTTTTTTTTTAGTTTTACTCAAACCGGATTCAAATTCAGACTGAGCATGAATATAGCAGACAAACACGTTACTGCTATATCACGAAGACTGTAAGGATATATATATACACGAAGGTATTACTATATAAATATCACTGCATGTATATATATATGTGCAGATAAATATTACTTATTATTAAAGTGGACCAATAACTAGGTCATTATAAAAAATATTGTATGATATAAAAAAAAATGGGTTAATATTGAATGGCAGTTTCTCTTCTTTTTTTCCTCATCTTCTAGTAGTAGAAAATATTGCTGAATGAAATCTTAATGTTCATTGGATTGTAATCAAATGATCTGATTTTTCCCTGTCTCTTTAAGTCTTTTTTTTTTCTTTCTCATCATTTTTTTTAATGACATCTTCATTATGGACTGTCAATGTTTGATTGTCCAAATGGTATTGTATTATAAAATTTAAAATCAATTAAGCTTTCCAGTAAATCAAAGTTATTGCAAGCTTCAGTGACCTTCCTAACAAACGGATAAAAAGAGTTTTTTCTCCCACTCTTTTAAGAACTTCTTTTTATAAAGAGAAGTTCAAAAACATTTCTTACCTAAATCTCACCCATTTTTAAATAAAATAAAATTCTTTTTACATTTCTTCTATACTATAGTTAGGAACGTATAAAAAATAAATTTCAAAAACATTCTTAAGATACAACCAAATATATTACAAAATAATTTGAACTTTATTTATTGAAAAATACCATTAGATAAAAAAAAAGATGGAGAATATTTCAAAATTTAATATTGACTGATAACAAAATATAACTTATTTTTATTAACGTGTATGTGGATATATAAACATATATAAGATAATGTGTATCGTCAATTAAGAGTAACAACTGATTTTTAGCAATTGTAACTGAAATAATTAAAAAACAACAATAATAAATAAAGCATTATTATAAGATAAATCAACAATGACTTCTGGTTTTTTTGAGCAATTTAGATTTTTTGTTGTTGTTGTAATAAAAACAATCTGTATGGTAAATATCTCGGAATGTCGTGTAATGTTTGAGCACATAACAGCAGATTGAGCGTTCAACAGTTCCAAACCCAGGTTTTGAAAAATGAGGTTGCTCAGCTGAAAATCAATGTTGGAATTTTGAGAGCTGTATGTTCATTTTATCACTACAAAACAGCACAGTGTTATATTGAAAAAGGATACAAAAAATAAAACGTTATTCATGAAAAAAAAAAATCATTAAATTTAAATATTTTACCATAACATTAACTATTTTTCTATATATTCATTATTAATCCCAAATTAATTCATTTAAAGATGCTTCATCAACAACTGACATTCCACAATATTTATAATCATTATCCATACAATCCAGAACATATATAGTGATTTTCTTCTTTAGGCTGAAATAGTATTTCAGTGATAATAAAATAAAAAATAATATTATAATGGAACTCTACATAGAAAATTTATAAAAACTGATCATTTATTATGACAAGTAACTTAAATGTTAATGGAATTAAACAAAAAAAAAAACATTGTAACAATAAACTAATTAAAGTTCATTCTCTTTTTTATTTATTTATTATATTATAACTGACCTCATTGAAAAAATTAAAAGACTGAAGTGTAGTTGGGTTGGGCATATTGCTAGAAGAGATGATAATAGATGGACAATTGAAATCTTAAACTGGATTCCAAGAGATTGTAAAAGATCCAGAAAGAGACCACATGTGAGATGGATGGATGAAATAAGAAATTGTGCAGGAATGATGTGGAGAAGAAAAGCTAAAGATCGGAGAAGATGGATTGAACTTGGAAAGACCTTCATCCTGCAGTGGATTGATAATGGTTGATAATGATGATGATATAGAAACAAAATACCCCATAACTCTATTCTTTCAGCCACATTCCCCCTTTAAATAAAGAAAAAATTGAATTTTGCAGCCCATTCAAAAGAAATCTTCCTTTGAAAGTAGATTACAATGTTGTTATATATATTAAAATTCAAGCTATAAATGAGCTGCAAAATTGAAGCCTTTCTCTCTTTAAAGGGGGAGGGTGAAAGAATATAACTATTTGGTGTTTAAGATATTTTATATAGATTTCAGTGATATACATTATTTTTATTTACTATAATAGTAATTTGTTTGCATTTTAAGATTTTTGCTTACTTAATTTCTCACTTCTTGTTTAAATAAGCTTGAATTTTAATATATATATATATATATTGTAACCTGGTAACCTTCCCTTCCAATTGTTCCACAAATACGATACACTCTACTATCTATTATATTAGTTCCACAATAAACAATCTAGTACAATAATGATAAGGTATGAGACTCTCTATTTGGTTTGAAACTTATAATACACAAAAACATTAGACTTCAGAAACAATTGCAAAAGAGAGGTTTTAACATTGAGACACATATAAAATACACTCTACAATAGCATTGCTATTATAGAAATTCTCCAGCTACTATTCTATTATAATCATTAGAACAATCCACACAACAAACAATGACTAACATAATATTTCATTTCAAATAATGACTTAACTATTCTTCTATAATTTAAGGACCTATAAAATAATTAAATTAAAAACACAAACTAAAATTAAAATGAAATAATTAATGCTATCCTATGGATATATCAGGGGTCACAATTATTCTTCTCTAACATAATATAACAATCATACTGGTAATTAAATAATTGAATCACAAGAGGGATTTTTTGGGAATCCAAGT
Source organism: Epiperipatus broadwayi (assembly GCA_028023455.1). Lineage (NCBI taxonomy): Eukaryota > Metazoa > Onychophora > Udeonychophora > Euonychophora > Peripatidae > Epiperipatus > Epiperipatus broadwayi. Next base: position 25,243 of record JAQFVV010007352.1, on the reverse strand, counting down.
ATTTAAATAAAATCACACTTACCATTAAAAATCATTAATTAACTTCCTATTTTAAAATTAACCTAATTATAATAATAATACATTAAAATTAACAATCACAATTTACTTCTTACTTTCACTTAAATAATTTAATTTGTTTTCCTAAGATTTATTCTTATTCTTAAACAAATAACAATCACCATAAAATAATCATTCTATTATAATTGAAACCTTTATCAGCCAATCATGATATCCTAAATCTCACTTAATTAAATACAATTCTTAGTTACTTAGCATTCGCACATTGGAATTGCATTTTTTCAGAATTACAAACATTATAATATATTTTATCAGTAACTTGTACTTTGAAATGATATAATATTTCCAAATTTATTCTATAAAATAAATTTCAAAACTGAATTTCAAAATCAGGATGTGACTCTTAAAACAGAATAGTAATTTCTGTTATATGCTCTCCATTTGTAATAATACTTAATTGCTCATTTCAAATAAGACTTCACCATTCTTTTTATATTTAATAAAAATATGAAGTACTACAAATTCCCTTTAATATAATTGTAATTTAAAAGTAATTAATGATTAACATATCAATTATAAATAATTTAATATAACTCTTTAGATAAAATATATAATAAATATAAGCTATGTAAGAACTCTATGTGGATTATGTAATTTTTGGATATGACCTTGTGATAGAAATGACTAATACAACTTTAAATTAAAATACTCATTTATTTTACAATAATAATAATTAATAACAAACAGCTATAAACACTACATTACATAATTAATTATCAAAATAATTAATTAAATATTCATAAAATTTATAATAAAATTTACATTAAATAACAGATAAAATAATAATCATTCCATACATTGTAGCCTTCACCCTATATTTATTATTTAGTTCATCAAAATAATAAATTCATCATTCTTGCCATCATGTATGCTTTTTTAATATTATTAAACAGTTTTACTATCCATGAGTTATCTTGTGGGTTTATCTTCTTGGTAATCTTTCCATAGTTACATTATATTTTATAACTCCAAATATTTCAATAAATCACATGATCACCATTTTTTATGCTTAAACATGCTGTTTACACAGAGGCTAAACTTTCCATACAGTAATGCCATCAGTGCAAGCCAGGGTAATCAATGGAGGCAACTAGTTAGGGAATTTATGCACAAACCTTCTTGCATCCTTTGACGATGGCGCTACTGTATGGAGAGTTTAACCTCTGTGTATTTCAATAAAATTATAATATTTTAATTACAATTCATACTTAAAATTTGTATGAAAATATGGCACTATAATTTTACTAACAAAATTAGTGCTGTTAAGATAATATTAAAAAAAAAAAACCAATATAAATAATGTATTTAAAATAAATGAAATCAAAGATTCTTTTTCGTACACTATGATTAATTTATGCATTCTTGATCTCTCTCCTATACATTTTCTGTTTTACTTTGATCTTAGATATCATTATTTAAATAATAATTTATTCAGATTTTATTTAAATATAAAGTATTTGTTTAGTGTATAGCCTTACGACTTTGACGGCAATCTGACAAAACTTAGAAAGAAAAAACTATAAAATTCCTAAAAAATATCTAGTCTACTTTCGATGCCTATTATATTTTTATTTCACAAAAAACTTCACAGATAAGAAACTGATTTTATTTAAGTACTATATCAAAATATGATGGGGGTCTCTTTTCTTTATGAGGTGTCATACTTTGCAAGGTAGTGACTTTTCCTAATGATCTTACCTCACTTTATCCTGGTGTATATATCAAGCTCTTGTGGTATATACAACTCTTGTTTCTGTGGAAAATGCTCTCATCTTCTTCTAATAAAACATATGGGTATCACACAGATTAATCCCATTCAACTATCTACTCAATTCTTCAGGATGGTGTTTTATATCCTATCCTGGAATTTCAAATTATCTTCAGCATCTACTACTATAAACTATCTCTGAACCAATAACATAATCCAATCTTCCTATCATATATTCATTTATCAACATTAGTGATCATGTTACAAAACAAATAGTTTACCTTTATCATTGTCAATATGATACTTTTTCTAATATAACAAATGAGATCATAATTATTTTTTCCACATTCACATTCAGTCTGTTTCTTATTCTCATAGATAATATTATATTTTGTAGTATATTCATTGTTATTTTCAAAGAATCCTATAATTTTTGATTCATCATCAGAATTTCATTACACTCATTAAATATACTTTATTATAATAAATTTTAAATTCATTTGAAACACATTTTACCACAATTAACTTTAAAACTTTATACCTTCTAAAACATAAAGTTAAAGTATTATATTAACCACACACACTCTTATTCTATAACTCATGTATACTCTCTTCACTCTCTAAGCTTACTCTTCATTTTTTAATAAAAACGGATACTATACCTCTTAATCTTATATATTAGCTGCATATAAAAATTATTTTAATTTTGCTGATCCTAATACATAATATTATATTTTATATCAAAACAAATATCAATAATAAAATTTAAAAAAAAAATCTTTTTATTTTTTAAAAAAGAGAACCCATTTTACCACTTAGTTTAACATAACCATGGTAACCAAATTGACTTTCATAATTCTTCAAGAGCTTTGTGCTTCTCATATCATCTTTTTACTATAAGCACATATACATTTAAGTAAAACATTTTTTAAAAATAAACCATAATAATAATTTGATAAAGTTTCTGAGTCCGATGTATCCTTAATTACTTTTCTGATGCTGACCTGTTTAAAGTTAAATGTGCATAAATATACTCTGGAGCAATATAATAATGAAAGAGTTTAATGAATATTCACAATAAATCTTAACATTAATTTTCTCATGTTAAAAATTTTACAATTTATTAAGTTAGTTTAACATTAAGTTTTACTCCAACTTATCTCTTCACTGTACTTTTATTTAATAGTTTGATAGGTTCTATAATCCAATTTTGCTGTACCTAATAGTTTGATAGGTTCTAAATACACATAATAAGTTAATTCATGTAACTTTAAAGTACCATAATATATCCTCTTTATTATTGGCAGTCACTATTAAAAGTTATTCAGACTTTTATGTTATCCTTTTTAATGTTCTTTTCTTATGATAATGCAATTCTATCTACTAATATCAAGATAGTATTCCTCTATATAAAATTTCATGTTATATTAAAACATGATAAATATTAATTCTTATATTTAGCCATTCTATAATTTAATAATCTTTAAGTATATGCTAAATATTTTCTTTTAATTTTTTCAAGGTATTTATAACATATCAATTATTTAATTCCCCCCTCCCCCCCAAAAAAATGATTAGTTCCAACTAGACTTATCACTATTCCCAAAGTCATTATCTTTAAAATTCAATAAACTAATTTTATAAGTTTTGGAAATTTATATCTCTGTATTTTGTACATGTTTTTCTGTTTTAATACATAACTAATAAAATTATTTAATCTGGTATACATAAGCAAATGCCTTCTTACATGATAACAGATATACTTTTCTTTAAGTAAATGTAGTTTTCCAAATGATAATAATATTTTAAACTTTTCTTTTAGAATTCCTTTAGCTATCATTTTAATTATGAGTTGATTTTCAGAACTGTAATTAGGTCATAATAAAGAAACTGGTTTAAACTCACTTCATGACATTAAAGATTACTATTAAATATATATCCTTAGACAGCTTTTAATTATTACTTTTACTGTTTAAAAAAATTGAAATATTTAAAAATTCTTTATACTTTTATGAACTGAAGTGAAACAGCTATTCACTTTACTTTTTAATGAATTGATTCCCTAGTTCATCTGGCCATTCATGTAGATACTCCAGACAAAGTGACATCAGAACACTAATTAATTAAATTTTATTGGTCAGTATCTAAAATCAACTAGTAAAATTTTAAACAAGTATCTTTCTGTCTGTATTTAAAATAATTAAAATTAATAAATATTTTACAAATGAAATTAACTTATATGATTTTTAAAACTGACATTTTGAATATAATTATGATTTTAATATATATTATTAAATAATTTTAAATAAGAAGTTTAACAATAAATAGTTATATTTAAAATATATTATTATTATGATAATTTTAAAATAATTATTACCTTGTAAATTAATAATTGTTCATTTTTTTATTTACTATAATTCTATACAGAGTAATACATTTATCTTTAAAGGATCATTGTAATGAAAATAAACTAAAGTTAAATTTATCACTATTGCAACTTTTACTAAATCTAATAAATCTATGTAAGTAAATATTTTAGTATGGATTAAAAACTATTGTATTAAAATTATATAATGGTTTATAGTATAAATAATTATAAATAAAAGATGGTTATTAAATATTTTTACAGAATTCTATCTTTAAACTTTCTATATTGTTATTTATGCATGTTACATCAAAATTTCATAGCATTACAATAGTCTAAATTTAAAATTCTGAGCTATAACATACATTTTATATTCTACTTTTATTATAAACAACCATTTAAAGGGTTACAATATATATATAACAACATTGTAGTATACATTTAAGATCTGATTCTTTTTGAATAGGCTACAAAATTCAAGTTTTTCTTGAATAGTTTGAAGCCTGTCCATTAAAGTATGAAGACTGGCTATCTTAATATAAATCTGAGCACTGATTATATATATGTGTGTGAGGATAGTAATCTAGACCAACTGATGATTTCTGGTTTAGCATGAAATACGTATATTGGTGATTATTTATCTTTTCAACATGTGTGTGACCAGATGGGTCAGCAATATGAGATGGCACTGAGAGTGTCATGTGAAAGTCTGAGTTCAAATCCCATCTATATTACATATATAAATACAGGTTTAAGCCTGTGCAATGTATTTATTTAAAGAAGGAATTGAAAGAATATAGTTATGGAGTGTTTAAGATATTTTATAGTAAGTATATATTTACATTTAAGAAGCTTCTTGAATTTGTAAAAAATTTCATTAACACATAATCATATTGAAACAAAAATTATATACATGTGATATGTTGATGATGATTTTATTTGTGACTCTTCAGAAATAATTTTGGACATTTTTAATAAATGGAAAGATAATCTATGCTTAAAATGGCCTATTAATATGGAAATAATTGAAATAATAAATATCTAAATTTGTTAATAAAGTATATTAACAATACATTGGACTATAAATGAGAATTAAGCTTATTAATGTTAGAGGCTATATCAATCCTAAATCTTTTATAATATTCAGGATATAAATATTCAGATATCGAAGTTTTTTTGGGACAGGAACTATAATTTGTGCACATTTGAATCAGATAAAAAAGATAATATTTAAAAGTATATGTCTGAATTAATAGTGATATGTTACAACAAACATGCATTATTTAAACAAGTTATGCAATTTTATGATAAATTAAGATTTAACAATAACACATTATGGTAATGTATGTTTTCTTTCATCTGCATTAGATCACTTGATTAACAATACCAAAGATAAAATTGATCATATAGTATCAATTTTATAATTTTCATTTGAAAATTTAATGCAACAGTTTTGTTTAATTTTATAATTTTTGTCTTTGACAAGGGTATTTATAGCATTAGAAGGGCTTTGAACTCAGATTTTCAAGCTCCCTACAGTTATTTACTCAATTTTATACAAACGAAGCACATAACCACATACCATGTGAAAAAGATAAATGATCTTCAATATATGCAATTGAGGCTGAACCAGCATTCATCATTTGATCCAGATCATCATCTCCCACCCACATATATAATCAGTGCTCAGGTTTGTATTAAGATAGTAAATCTTCAAACTTTAATGGTAAGGCTTCAATCTTTTCCACCCTCCAACTCTTCATCCATTGAAGATTGAAGCCTGTCCATTAAAGTTTGAAGATTTGGTATCTTAATATAAATTAAGCATTGATTATATATATATATATGTGTGTGTGTGTGTGTGTAAGAGATGATATTCTGGAGCAACTGATGAATGTTTGTTCAGCACAAAATACATACATTGAAGATCATTTATCTTTTTCACATTATATGTCATGCAAATGAGTTATATAAGAGAGTGGATAGCTGGAGAAAGCTTAAAAGTCTGAGTTCAAATCCCTTCTAATTATATTAACTTCAGTACAGACAATATATTTATATGTAAATATTATATATTCAGCCTGTATTCTGCCCATTCCTCTTCTGTGTATTTAAATGGACATATTAAGGTCCTATACTGAGGTTTTTTTTATCAGATTAATATTGTTCCCTCCCCCTTTATATTTGATTATATTTTTTGTAATGGAGTTTTTTTTTTTTCATTTACAAAATTTTATTTATTAACTTAGTATTATTAATTGTTTATGAGAAATATGATGCTTGTTATAATTGTATGACGTACATATAATAGAATTTTGTATAATGAATTTTTCATTAGATTTTAAAGAATGATTATTCTCAAAGGCATATTTATGGCATTTGAAAAGTATACTGAATGATTTTATAGTTTGAATAATGTCTTTTCTAGAAAAGGCAAATATTCTAAAATAGGCTAAATTGGCAAAATGAGTGTTAATGTGCCGACTATAAAAGAATGTTAACTATGGAACATCATCAATTATATGAGACCATTATGTCCATTGTTCATTTTCTAAAAATTAATAATTAGAGTGACATTTAAAATTAAGATTGCTTTATAACTAGTTACGACAAAATAATATGTAATATTTTGTACAGTAATAAAACAAATTTAGATAAAAATCAAAAGTACTCATATTTTAATAAATATTGAAACTGAGCTAAGTTTGGAAATAAAAGAACAAGGATTTGAAACAGTATTTGTACATACAAAATTTTTATTACTAGACAACATAAAATTCATTAATTCTTTATAGATATGAAATTAGAAAATTAATAAATTATATATTGACACGTTTTACACATTCAAACAAAAAAGAATGCCATTTGCTTTATATATAAATATCTGATAGATTAGAAAAAATGATTATAATTAATATTCTTACCTATGTAGAAGTGTATATTTTTATATGTGCTTGTTCATAATAAAAGCTAGACATTTAATAGATATGTATGTGATATTTTCACAACACTATATAAGATATTTGATATTTATATACATAAATAAAATTTGCTGGTTTCTAAATTGTAGTGATGACAATGAAAGGTTATGCTAGCCAAATAACCAAATTTTATTGTTATTTTGGTGGAATTGGAAATTATTATAACATCAGTAATAGATTTTAGTTTCATTATTATCTGAATAAAAAGCACATTAATGCTTTAAATTAGATTCTCAATAGATATATGTCTTAATAACTATTTGTCATTTTAAAATAAAATTCAAACACCAAGGCTCATTAAACTTATAATGTAATTATGTGTGAAATGATAGGAATAGCAGCAGTGCTAAATCATCATCAATGATAATCATGGTCATAATACCTTAATGTCCTGATTTTTTAAGTGTTTTTAGGCAGAGAACTTTATATATAATAGTGGCATATATCTTCACAGGATACATGCAGCAATAAAATCAATGCTAACAATAATTACTAATTAAGTGGTAATGAAAGCAAAATATCACATGACTAAGTCATGTGCTGTTACAACATCAATTTTTGTTTCAGATGTTTACCAATTATTCACACTAACAGACAGTAATACAGTGAGTTAATCATAAGTTAATTATCAATATTTACCAGTTTCATACAATGAATATGCATTTAACAATTATACACACTAATACAAAACTTAGGTATGCATTTTTTTTAATGCTTCAAAAACATTTATAATGTTAGCCATTGTAACAGTGTGGAAGTAAAGCTTGCCCTATGCTAAAATTATAATGCATAATTTACACATCTTTATATATGAAACAAATGAACTCTGAAAACTATGTGGTTTCTCTTTGACAAAGTTGACTTAGCTGATGAAATCATTAGTGTTATAAGTATTACAATTACAATTTTGCTAGTGAATATAGTAATAATATATATTACTATAATTTAAACTAAAAGTTTATGATTATACTTAGCTTTAATTAAAATAATTGGTGAATGGTGTATTCATATGCAGCTAAAGAAAAGTTAGATTTAGAGTTGATGTATTAATATACACTAAGTGCTTTCAAAAGCTAGTGCTTTCATATTATAGCTGGGGTAAAATTGTGATTATTGTGATTATACATGTGGTAGGAAAAATTTAAATTTGAATAAAATTGTTGAATGTTAATTATTGTTATAAAGTCTATTTTTTGGAGAGGGGGAAGGATGAGTATTTTTTGTTAATAGCTGGAGGTGGGGAGTTAGCTATAAAGCATGCTTCTCTAATTTTTTGCTGTGTGTTGCCTCTCTTTATATACACCAAATAGTTGCTATGGTTGGTGTGAATATGTGCCAGTTAATTTTTGGTGGTCAAACAATACTGAACTGCAGTCTGGCTTGGTGGTTACTTTCTTGTAGGTGTATTGATGTTGAGATACAAGAGTGGATAGTGATGCACAAGATTTACTAAATAAATGGAATTACACTCAATTACACTCAGTGTGGAGACATTGTATTTTATAAACAATGCAGAGGGTAAGATCCAGTTGTAGTTTGTCTTTTGAGTTATTTAAAAGTCTATTGGGGGAAGGAGTGTGTATGTGGTAGGCAAGGTAATATATGTAGATGAAAGTACTTTTTTGTATTTTCATCAACATCCCACCTTTCCTACTTCACACCCTTTTCCCTCTCACCCCCTGCACTTTATAAAATCGAATTCCCTCACACTGGGTGGAATTCCACTTATTTTGGTGAATCTCAGGCTTCACTAGCCACTCATTTATCTACAACATCAATACACCTGACAAGGAAGCAATCATCATGCCAGAGTGCAGTTCAGTATTTTTCAACCATCAAAAATTAACTGAACACATATTCACACCAAACCACAGCAACTATTCAGTATATAGAGACAACTCATGGCAAAAAATTAGAGCAGCATACTTTATGGCTACCCCCCCCCCCAAGTTATTAACTGAAAAGACTCATCCTTTCCCCTTTGCAAAAATGAACTTTATAACTCTAATTAACAATTCAGCAATTTCACTCAAATTTAAATTTCTGCTACCAGATGTACAATCACAATTCATCACAGTTTTATTCAAACTAGGAATATGAAAGAACTAGTTTTCAAAAGGACTTAAGTGTATATTAATACATCAACTCTATTAAAGCCCAAATTTCTTTTTAGCTGTATACTAGTGCACCATTCACCAATTATGATTTAAACTACAAATATCAAAATTCCTGCACTCACATCTTTTACACCCTCAAGTTTAGATAAATAGATTGATAATAATTATTAATTATTTATTAGGCTAGAAATTGTCATATCACTCCTTAGCCTAGCCCACATATAAACTTTAAACCCAGTTAAAGATTAATATTTTTTTTAATATTATAACATATTACCATGTATCATTAATTTATTTAATTTCTGTTTTTTTCCATATGCATTATCTTTTTAAGATATATTCATAACTTCCATTCTATCGCTCATTATCAAAACAAAGGAATAAAGATAGCTGAAAAATATGATTCTCAAAATGCTTTTCACGCTAAACCAGCAGTCTTCATTTGGCCCAAGTATATATATATAGCAAGAATATTATAAAGACAGGACTATGTTAAATTAATAAGTGATAAGAAACAAGAAGAAAAAAAATCATTAAATTGAAAGGTAAAATAATAATAAATAAAAAAAACAATTATAAGGAAAAGACAGTTCTGGATAGATCTGAATTCTAATCATAATGTTAAAGGGATTAGAATATATATTAAGATTATCATTGAGTAAAATTAAAATAAACAATGATTGAAAACTATATTAATTAAAAGATATGGACATATAGATAGAAGTGACCTTAAATTATGTAGAAAAAAGGCCCATAAGTAAAAAGAAAGTAAAAAAAAAAAAATTCTGAAAAAAAGTGTAAGATCTAAGAAGTATAAAAGCTAGAAAAAATGATGCACCAAGGAAAGTAAAAGAAAATAAAAAGTACAATAAACCATTGTAAAGCAAAGTTAGAAGAATGGATGCACTGAACAAGTGAAGATGAAAAATATAATAGCCATTATAAGGCAAAAAACTTCCAAGTATCTCTAAAAAAAAATCAAGCAGACTATGTGGATATTAAAAGTTTTTCCTTGTAGTTTAACTCATTTACCAACCACTAATTGGATGGTTAGTTGGTCATTTATAGGCTTGGTTACCTGAAACAATTTCCAAACTCTATCTGGATTCGAACTCCCCAGTTGCAAGCATGACAGGAAGATAATCCAATTATTAAACTACAACTTCTTGAAACAACCCACACACACTTACAAATATATATATATTGTATTCATCATTATAATCACCACTGTCAAGCAATATCAAGCCACTGCAGGATGAAGGTCTCTCCAAGTTCAATCCATCTCCGATCTCTAGTCTCTCTTCTCTACATCATATTGTACGACAATCCTTTAATTCTTATACATAAAATCATTAAATTTTTTAATCGTTTTGGCAATATGTAATATAAAAGAAAATGATTGATTTTTCACAATTATTTGCTTTCACTCTCAACTATTTTCTCTTTAACTAGTCATTTTCTAACTGTTAATGATATCTGCCTTTTTCATTTGGGAGACTCTTTCATCAGACTAATTGTCTCGTCTAGTTCTTTTCAGTTAAACTACTGTTTAGTCAGCAATGAATGGTAGAGACCCTTAACTTTTTTTTTTTTTTTTCATATGTCATAGCATCTGCCGGGACGCGAACCCACACCCGTCTGCAACCAACTACTTGCTTGCATGGCGGCTGCGATACCTCTCGGCTAACAACGCAAGACTTAGACCCTTAACTTTAAAGCTGTTATAAAGACCCTTAACTTTATAACAGCTTTCTTTAATTTTCAAACTTCTGTTTCTTTAGAATTAACTCCATGTGAAAGAGCTTGCCTTTTATCAGAGAAGTTAAGCAATTGAAACTTTAACACTGTTTGATCTCAACAAAACATCAGTTAAGACCACACCTTTTGCAAACTGGATTTGTAGCAATTAAAAGTTAGGGAAAAGAAAAAAAAGAGACTAGGTCAAACGAAAAAGTAAAATAGAAAATCTTTTCTTACAAATATCTATTTAATTAATACAATATAAAGAAGGATCTTTTAATAGCAAATAAAAATTAAGAATATATTAATTATATAAAAAGTATTGGCAAACAATTATTGTGAGATTTTTTTTTCCTTGCGTTTTATATATAAAATAGCTTATTTGACACTTTGAGCGTAATATATCAATGAATACACAAACTTATATATATTAAACAATCTTAAAGGCTGTTATATTGTTACATTTATTTTTTTTACAGATGACTAATAAAGGCAGCAAATAAAAACATTTTCTAACCAGCTAAACTGATTACATACTGAACTGCTGTAAGGATATTTGCCCACTATTTTACAAATTAACAGCTCAAAAATCAGTAGACGTATCAAGATGCATTTTCAAGAATTTTGACCAATTATAGACTTTAAATCAAGTTGGCTTGAAATTGGTGGACTGCACCTGCTTTCTTTATTCAATTCCTTGTCTAATGATGTGTTTTTTTCTCTTCTCAATATTTCTGCAGATCTTCACCAATAATCCAATTCTATAATCAACAATTTTCTCTCATTCTTTCCTTCAACTGCCAAACCTCATTTCCATATATAATAATATTTTTCACTATTGTGTCATATATCCATTGTTTAATCATTTTTGTTTTATTCCAATCTCATAATATTCCCATTTATCATTGATATAGTTTTTTTATTCTATTATATTTCTCTCTTTTCCAACTTCTGCTGTTGTCTCCCATTATATAATCTTCATGAATAAAAATCGTTATATTCATCACATTTTGCAACCAATTGTCTATTTCTAATATTATCTTCAATGATGTTTCCCCAATAATCATGCTTTTTGTTATACTTATTTTTAGAACTCATTTCCCATATTTCTCTATTAATTTTTGAGAGGCATAACTCCAACTTCTATATAAAATAAAATAAAAACTTTTAGCCTCCACTTCCTCCAACCCCGACAAATGGCACTTATAATGAAATATATAAACATGCAAAATATTATTTTACAAAAATTATAATTTTTATTGTAGAAAAAAAAATTTAGTTTGTAAAAAGTTTAATTTAAAAAAAGTCATTAATTGCAGGGTGATGTATAATAAAAGTAACATAAGCTTAGTTTATAACTTTAAGTAAGCCATGTTTTGAGCTGTCAAATTGGATTAAAAACAAAAATATAGATTAGTAAATAAGAAATGAGCTCTAATAAACAATTTATTATATTTTAATAATATAGTATTAAATTGGATATGAGGCTTTACATAGAAAAATCAAGTAAATAGTTTGTTTCAGAATGATATACTTTGACTTATAAATTAATAATAACATTCTCATGTACAATTAAATGGTAACTCACAATGTTTAGTTAGTTTTAATACCAAACATCAAAATTCATTTGAAATGATTCCTGGTGATAGTCATATTGCTGATGAAGTTATCAAAAAAATTAATTATTGTAAATTTAATGTGATTTCATATGATAATTCATGGGAACTGGCCATTTCAGAATTTAAACAGAGGCTGAAAAATGATAATATGATTTGCTTGAAAGATAAAGGACTGCAGATGTGTTTAATGATGGAAATGTCAGTATATTGAGAAAGTTAAAGTAAAAATGGATAAACTTGGTTTTTTTTTAATTGAAAAATATAATATGGATAGTCCGACAATAAAATTTATTAACAGTATTTTAAAAAAAGACTAAAAATAATGCCTTAAGTAATAATGTGTACTATAAGATATATCCTTCCTGCACTATATGTCCTCATTTTTTTGAAAATATAAAGTTACATAAAGAAAATAATCCTTTGTGAATTATGAATGATTTTCATGGTTCATGGGAAGATGTTACAAGAGTTTTTAGAACTTGGGGAAAATACTATTGCTTCATCTTTTGATTTTGTAGATAGAATTAAAAATATAGTGATTAATAAGAATGATGTTATTGCTTATGATGTTACTGCTTCATTAGATGTGACAGAAATGTATAGTTCTATTGATACAGTGAATTCCATAAAAGTAATTGAACATGCATTAAAAAGTAAAGGTGTTTATAAATATGTGATAAAATTTATTACTGATTCTTTAAAAAAAATTGATGATAACATTGTTGCTTCTTGTGAAAGTCGATATTATAAAATGTCTAAAGATTAGCATATGGATCTGCCTGTTGTTGCATAAGCTTGCAATTTTGTTTTGTCGACATATGAGAGTAGCGTTTTAAATATGTGTTCTTTTAAAAATATTACAATTTACAAAAGGTATATGAATGATGGTTTTGTTTGTGGAAATACCAATACTATAAATATGCTTGTATATGAATTAAATAATTTGAATAGCTTGAAATGAACTATTGAAAAGAAACAGGACAAAAAGTATTAAGTATTTGGATTTAATTATTACAAGAGATAATAATATGTTAAGTTATAAATTAATAATCAAACCATTGCAAAAAGTACAAATTAGGCATAAGTTTTAGATCTTTTTTGTTTTGTAATGAACTATTATGTTATTACCAATGTGATAAATTAAAAAATATTGAGATATTTGCCAAGGAATTGCTTGAAGTTGGTTATAAGATTGAACGGATTAATAATACTTTATGTCAATTTAAAAAGAGTTATAATGATTTAAAGAAGTTGAAGATTGATAGTAAAAAATGGACATTCCATATATTTCAAATGCTCAAATGAAATTTTTTAAGGATATATATATATATAAGAATGTGTTTAATGTTTCATTTTGTATTACAAACAATGTTAATAAATTAGTGAATAATTTTAAAAATATCATATCTGTCAAGCAGAAAAGTAATGTTGTATATGAAATTTTTTGTGGATGTATGTTATCTTATATAGGTGAGTCGAGATGCAGTATTAAAAAAAGATTAAAGAAGCATGAGTTGTTATACAAATGAGTGAAAAGTAAAAATAATAATTATTTAATGACTGCTTCAGTTTTCTTGGATCATGAAAGGACATGTAAATATAAATTTAAGTTTGATATTGAAAGTGTTAAGATTCTTCATGAAGAGAGAAAGTATAATAAATAAAAAAAAATAAGAAGGCAATTTTAATAAGTAGAAATAAAATAAATTTAATTAATAGATAAGCTGTTAGCATTAAAATTTGGGATTGAGTTGATGACGTTTGCTTCTGTTTTGTTTTTTGAATTTAACGGCAGTTGAGGCAGATTAAGGGAATTAACCAAAAGTACATCTGTGGATTAAAAGACTGTGTATAATAGATAATTACCATTATATTTATTATTTTTATTGTTTTATATATATATATGTAACAGAATAATTCAATAAATGTCTGCTAATAAAAATATTTTAATAAAATGTAATTATTCCAAATAACGATAAATAAAATCAATAATAGTACTTTCAATTGTATTCATAATCATTTTCAACTAAACTGATTTAATTTCGAAACCAGTTTATTTGAAAATGATTATGAATATAATTGAAAATACTATTAGTGATTAAAGTTTATATTGGAATTTGTTTTGTTATTTACCATTCTTTGGAATATAATTACATTATATATTTAAAGTAAAAAAGTAATGGGTGTAAAAGTGAACAAAGTAACATCTTCACTCTCTCAAATCAAGACGTGTTAGATTGGCCTATATAAATCAGAATTTAGGTTAAAGATAAGATGGCCACTCTTATCTTTTATAATGTCTCTATCTAGTGTTTGGATTTAAAGGTTTCCACTGTACTCAACAACTATTATAAAAATCAGTAAGGTGCATGTGTTAAAAATGTGAAATCCTTTCTCTTTAATATATATATAAGGTTAAATAAGTATACTGTATATATATTAGAATCAAGATTTTCACATGCAAAAGGTGTGACTACATATTTCATTTTTTACCATGTAAACATTTGCTAGTTGTTGATATTAGCATTATACTAACATTTTAATTGAATTCCACCATTGTTCTTTTGGATATTATAACTAATTAAGATATATCTGCAACATCACTGACTGATCTCTACTAATATGGTTGGAGGAATCCAGTCAAAATATCAATATAATACTAAAATCAACAAAAAACATATACAAATGATCTAATACTATATATAAAAAATAAATTATAAGAACTTATGGAAAATTACTTCAATATGTAAGATGAGAAGATAATCAATATTGTTATTTAAATTTTTTTTTTTCAAAAACTGACACAGTCTACATTTTACTAATAAACTTCGACCTCTTCAGTTAGTTTTGAAATCTAACATAATAAATCTTATAAATTCTCAGAATTAAGATATTTATTTAAATATGGAAATGCTCAAATATATATTACAAAGAAACTAATAAATTAGGATCATTAAATACTATTTTAATAACTTAGTAAACATTTTTAATGGGTTTAATTTGCTTCATTTAATGCTGCACAGGAAATAAATAAAAGATAATCCCACCCTCTGTCATATTTGAAGAATGTCATCAAAACTGTTACATGGTTTAAGGATGTAGCATGTATTCAATGAGTCCTAATAGTCATTTTGACACAAAATAAATTATTACCATATGTATTATAACATCATAATGACTAGGTATTTATAAGATATATGATGTTAGAATTTAATAGAAACTGAAAAACCATAGTGTTCTGAAATTTTTTTAAATTGTATCATTTTTAATATATTTTTCAAAGACAAAATTAGTTTGTGTGACATAGAATGAGAACGTTTGCTATATTCTTCAAATTGTAATCTGATTTCTCTTTATTAGAATATTGTAAGATTTTGAAAAAGTGTGGTTCCAAAATGGTCAAAATAGTATTGACTACATAATAAATAAATGTTCCATACATAAAATTGTTTATTCAAAAAGATAAAAAGATAATACTTCATTGAATGTATTTACAAATTAAAGATATTTAATACATAAAATTGTATCAGACCATAAGATGAAATTATACAGACTCAGATCAATATTTAGAGAAATATTAATAAATACTTCATGAAGAAAGTTTCTCCACTTTTATTGTTCAGGAATAGCTCATAGAGGTTTTTGTTATTTAAAATAACTGATTAAGAATGCTATTAAAATATGTAATATCATTTCCACATTCTTCATACCAATATTTAATAGTATGTATTAGAATATTATCACCTTGGATGACAAGAGAGTTTTCCAAAAATAAGGTTGTCGTGAAATTAATTTGGCCATCCTACAGCTGTAATGCATCCATATAAATTAATGAATATACTAAGAGAATAATAGGATTGAGCTAATCAAATAATATAGTTTTATCAAGTATCACAATTGAAAAGAAGTTTACTGATATGCTTCTCTTGATGATAGCTGGACACAATCATCCAATGATTGCAAAAATATAAATCATAATTTATCCGACCATATAACAAACTTTCAACAATCAATTCCCATTCCTCTATTAGTGATATTATCACATATTTATAACAGTCATGAATGTTTGTTTGGCTTCTGAAGCTTGGATGATTAGTTATGGAAAACATTAGAATATTAAAATAGAGATTTAATTATTTACATTTCAAGAAAGGAAATACTAATTCAAGATATAATAAAATCTAAAAAATCATCTGTAGAATTTTCAAAAAAGATATTGATATTTCAATGAATCTTTTTTTTTTAGTTTCATTTCTAGATCAAGAAGGGTTAAATCTTTCAATTACATTTTTATTGATGGTGTTAAACTTGATAAAAACGATGATTAACTAGGTTATCTTAAAAACTAGAATCTGTACACAAATCTTAATAAGTGAGTCAACTAAATACACGTGCACCTATATAATTAAATGTTTAATTCTATATGTGTAAAATAAACAGAAAGTTATAAATGTGTAATTGAAAATCAATAGAGGAAAAATAGATTTTCATCTAAACCTACAATAATTCTTAATATGTTCTTGATTTCATAAAATCTTGAGAGCTCTTTCAATTTACATCATTGTCAAAACTATAGGCAGTGGAACATGGGAGGCAAAATCTATTTAAATAACACTGTATTTTTTTTTTTTGCAAATTTCAATACTATACTTCTGCTAGTTCATTTTAATTGATGAATTTGCAATGAACTACATCTCATAGATCACCCTTTATTTCTTCACATACTTTTCTGGCATTATTAGTTGAAAAAACTGATTTGCTAATTTATCTTTATTGTATAATTATCTATGTTTGGATCAATCTAGTGCTCAAGTTAGCTCTGATCTTCCCAAAATACTCATAAGCAAATAAAATATATGCATTTTTTAATGCAGGTATATATGCCCCCCAAAAAAAAAAATGTTTAAAAAAAGAAAGAGTTCTTTTAGTTTTAATAATTTAAATGTACTGAAATAGTTTTAGCTGATGACTAATGGAGAGAAGAACAAAAAAAATTATCTTTTAAAAAAAATGACAACTTAATCTAGAAAGAGAGTTCAAAAGATTTTCCTCCCTCCACTGTTCTAACTTCTACCAGCTCACCTTTACAGATTTTGTTAATGATACTTTACAGTGACTACCTACAAATGCTGATAGAGGCCATAGCTTTGCTTTATTCAAGAAAGCCTGCACATTTCTAATGGGATTTCAAATTCTAAAAAACATCAAGCAACCTTTCTTTCTCACTAGATTGAGTGAAAATCAATATTCTTGCTTTGCAAACAATTTTATATAAGCTTGCAGACAAAAACGAAGTTATTCAATAAATAAACTTGCTGAATAATTTTTATCTAACTTGAACATTTGATGAACAATAATAATTCATATATATACATACACAGATGTAGAAAGTAGATATGTACATATATGACAACATATGTGCATAAATACATACATAAAATCTGTCTGTAAATGAGAATCTAGATATTCTTAACCAACGGGTAAAATAAAAATTGAGAAATCAGTAAACTATCATAGCTTGTAGTTAGTTGGTTTATTGAAAAGTTTTTGTTCTGCAATGTGCAAGTTGAAGACTATTTTACTATCTATATATACTATAACTTCCAATTTAAAAATGATTTCAGTACTAAAGGCATTAAATGATTCCTAATTATACTGTTCATTCTTTTTTTAAATGCAAAAACTAAAATCACAAGCTGTTTACAAAGCTATCTGTTTATGAAAAAATATAGGGAATCCACATAATTCACTATTAACTGGTATTACAAAAATACTATGAAAATTGAATTCATTAATAATGGAAACGAAATTCCAATAAAAATAGTGCTACGAAAGACGGTGAGAAGCAAAAAAAAACTTATTACAATAGTTTTAAATATTGAATTTTTTTTCAGTACATGTTATATATAAGTTCTTAAATTATTTATTTATTTGTAGAGAAATGTATTTATATAAAAATGAAATTCAAAAAATTAAATAAAAATAATTGCATTCTCCTATTAGAAAAAAAAAATCACAGATTTAGAAGATATGAAAAAATAGATACAATTTTTAGAAAGTCTACTTAGTTTTTTTAAACACTATTACTAAAGGTTTTGCCAATGTAAGGCGGAAAAGGTAAATATGAACAAATTTCTCTTATTTTAATTTATAATAAAAAATTCATAATTTATTTATTTGTATATTGCAATTGAAATCTTAAACTGGATTCTAATAGATTGTAAAACATCTAAAAAGAGACCACATGTGAGATGGATGGATGAAATAAGAAAATGTGCTGGCGTAATGTGGAGAAGAGGCTAAAGATGAACTTGGAGAGACATTCATCCTGGAGTGCATTGAAAATAGTTAAAAATGATGGTGACATTACTTAAATTTTTCAATGGGTTTAAGCAATAATCATTGAGAAGTAGTTAAATCTAATATCAAGACTAAAATATTGAACAGTTGCTGAAATATCTAAGGCTTTCTGATTATGCTTTACATAATCCTGACAAAAATTATATATTCTCCTCCAGAAAATGAAAATTGTTTCCCATCTGATTGTTAACTTGCTGTTCCTTTTTTATCACAAACAAAAAAAAATACTAAAGCCAATGAAAATTATGTTGTAAATACTCTTGAATTTAATAACCCAAGTCTAGCCATAAATTTTTTAAATAAAAACAAGTATTTCTTATTTAAAAGAAAATTGGGCAATAAAAAAAAAATATTTTCCTTAACTTTTTGCTTCCCATATATCCCATAATAACTTTTTGCTTCCCATACATCCCATATTGCCTTTTTTTAAATACATTTAGTTAAAGATGAAATTTACACAATAATATTAAATTGCATATTTAAAAAATAAGCTAACTTATCATTAAAAAACAATAAACCAGAAAATACAATTATTATTATAAAATAAAAATGAAAAAGAAACATTTTTAAAATTATTAATTTTAAAATTATTCATGAATTGTTAAATAAAATATGTAGGTTTTAAAATAGGATCTTTTATTATTAATATTTTTATTAAATTATTCTATTTTAAAAGTATAACTAAAATAATAGATTATACAATTTATTTATATTTCTAATAATTATTTTTGTAAAAATCAAAATACCTTATTATTTCATTTTTAATCAAAAATACAAAACAGAGACATTTATTCATTTAGGGAGTCTTTCTTTCCTAACAAAATAAATATTAGATTACATAATAATTAATTTCCAACTATTTATTTAATGTTTAATAATATTGATGTATTAAAGAATAAATATATATTAACTTATTTAGGCAAATGATGTATGCTCACACACATATGAATGCAAAAATATGCACAAACATATTGTAACTAGTCGGGTTTAAACCCTAGTTACAAGGTAGAAAGGCGCACACATATGTTATATAGCTTTAAAATTAGTCATATAATTTTGATTTTATTTCGTTTTAGTATTTATTTTGTTAGTGGGAGAAAATGTTTAAGATTTTATTAAAGTAAGAAAAGAGGGGGTGGGGTGGGGAATTTGCGTTTTGTTTTTGTAAAAGTGGTATATGTATGTGTTTGCGGTGTGGATAGACAATTTTAGAAACGAACGTATGAATACCTTTTGGATCAAAGATAAGAAATTATTGTAAGAAAAAGAAAAAAAAAAGAAATATATTAAACATCGAAAATCTTATCTGGGGAATTTGAATGAAAATTAAAAAGAAGGTTGAAGTAAAAAGTTTCCGGAATGTTAATTGCCAAAATGTCCGAAGGTGCGAAAAGTTCTTTCTGCTTATTAGCTCAACTGGCCATCTATACCACGTGGTGGGAAGAAGGGGACGGACTGTGTTTGCGAAAACAAAAGAAAAAAGAGAAAAGTGACAGGGAGAGGAGATGTAGTTTTTTTTTGTTAAACGAGTGTCAGATTATTTTTGGTCTTCAAAGAGGAAAGAAAAAAAAGAAATATTTTCATTTTTTTTTATATATATTGAAGAAGAATAGCTAAGGCTACGGCCGAATATGAGTACAGTGGGGTAAAGGCTTAAGCGTGCTGGGATTTCTGGACCTTGCCCCGAAGAGGCCATGCGGCAGTGACCCGAGAACATCTACCGGAGACCTATCAACTTTTCGCAAGGGAATCGATCCGACTCGGAATGAACTGAAGCGTGATGAACTGTCTCGTACGTTTTGCTTCAGATTTCATGTGTTTTTCTTCTTATTTTGATATCCCCGGGGATCACATCGGACAAAAATTGCAGGTAATATGAACTTAAGATATTTTATTTTCCAAATATTATTACGTTTTCTGAAACCCTCAAGGAGAACGAACCAAGGCAAGAGACTTATATTTTTTTTTTAAGATAAGGCCATTTTGAATACAGCTGATTAGATTTTTATCTGTGTATACGTTCGTTTTTCTTATTCTATTGAAAATCCACACAGAATACATATATAGGTTTTATTGGGTTATGTAAATGTTAAAGGGTGCGGGAAATATATTTTTATTAAAAGCAGAAAATATTATAATAAAAGATATGTTATATTAAGGTATATTGCATGTGTGTGTTTTATTATTTGACTCATGGAATATAGTTCATAAATTTAGACGATTGATCCGAGTTTCGTTGTTGGTTGCATAGAGTTTCTCCCGTACATTTCCTACGGTTTATTAGCCACCCGCCCTGAGTACTGAGCTAGTGGAGAGGCCCTATTACTATCGTATTCTTCTCTTCCAGCATAATACTTATGTAAAAAGTAAGTTTGGCGCTTGGAGTCAATGTTTGACGTCCATAAATATGCTGTGAGAGAAATACGAATTTTCTTATCACTATTTGGCTTCATAAAGAAAAAAAATAGATATTTTTTTTATTTAAGATAAGAACAAGTAAGTATACGGTATACGAGCACACCCGTTACAATGGCGTCCCAACTAAGGCTTTATGAAGAATGGAATGTATGGGGGGGCCGAGTAGAAAGATTAAAAATTCGATAAGGGAAAGGAGGGGGAGTAAAATAGAAATATTGGAGAGACGTGAAGTTTGTTTCAGTTAAAATGGTTTTAATTGAAAGACAGAAAATAGTTTTCCGAGTGGTTGATAAAGAAATTAGACACGTAGCATGGCGCTTTGGGGGGGGAAAAGAAAACCTACCACGTTGTGATTTTGCAAGCAATCAAAACAAATTACTACGATTTTTTTTTTTAGATATCAAAATATATTTAGCAAAATATAGTGTGAATGAAAACAAGACTCCAAAAGAAAATGGACCAAGAAAAGAAGGAAGAATCGAAGATTTTGGAGATCATTCTGGAAAGATTGGAACAAAGATTTCAAAAATTCGAAGATCGATTTGAGGAAAGGCTGCGAAAATTAGAGCAGCAAATGGAAAGAATAAAAGGAGTTAATCAAGGAGAAGAGAACGAAGGAGAGTCAAAGAAGGAAGGAAGTATAGATAAAGACGAGAAGTCTAAGAAAAAAAAAAGTAGATGAGAAACAGGTTGAGGGCGAAAAGACAAAATAGCAGAAGAAAGGGAAGCCGTGGACGAAGTACGTACCAGCACAGGCCCATGTAAACCAATTTTTAAAGGTTCGGCCATTCGCCGGCCAAATGGGAGAAGCTCCCGTGGAGCACTTACAAAGTCTGGGGAAGATATTTTAGCGTTAACCCGATGGCTGAGGAAAGCAAAATCGCTATTGCTTGCAGCAACTTAACCGGAAGCGCGCTATCATGGTGGAATTCGTTGTTTCAACAACCCACGACATTTGAAGAATATCAACGAGAGATGAGAGATAGTTTTTGGTCAGAGGATCGGCAAGAATTGGCTAGATATCGGATTATGCAGGAGAAATATAGGGAAGGAGAGCAGGAAAGTTTTTCACAATTTTTTCATCGACAAGTGGCAAAGCTGCGAACGTTAGACGCATGCAATTTAAAGGAAAATCACATCATTCGGATCGTGAGGCATAACATGCCGATGAAGGTGGAACAAATGATGTTAGGCATAAGGAAAGCGTCCATGGAGGAGGTAGCTGAGCTACTTAATGCGATTGATATGAGCACCTATGATTATAATTTACCGATAGAGCGAGGAAAAGAAACTCACGATCTCGAGTTGTGAAATTTGGGACGGAAGAAGGAGGGTTGGATTGGAACCCACAGGATCCCGAACGAGGGGATGGTAATACTAGACCGAAATGGCAGTATGAACATGAAGAGCCACGACCGCCACGCAAGCCGAATTATGGACAGGGAAAGATTTCGAGTTCATCCGGGCAAAAGGATAGCCGATAGAGTTAAGATATATACACGTAATTGGACATATGCTGAAAGTTTTTTTTTTTTTGGGTGTTTGTTTAAATTATTTTATTAGGGTGTGGGTTTAATATTTAACAATGATATTATTAAATATAGGGGCCATTATATAAGGCCACATTTGAAGTTATATATGTGTGTCGATTTTTTTTTCTCCTCCATTGTTTTGTAGGCTAGAGAGTTAGATAAAGGTGGCTAGGGAGATTTGAAATGGGAGCGGTCTATCGAATATGAGTAGGGTGGATGGCGGGTTTGGTTGCTGGGATTGGGCATGTGGTGTGTGGCGTCCTGTACATAAATGTTGTTCCCGACGTGGTTGACCGACCTATTAAACTTAAGCCAATAAGTCTCCAAAGAGAGCACGGCACTCACATACCGTCCCACCCACAAAACTCCAAAAGCGAGCAAGGTCTGGGACGACTCCTGCTTAAAAGTCGGATTTTTGTTCTAGTTACCCACGCTCATAAGACTCTGAAGTAGCAGAGTGCGGTTAGAAAGTCCTGACACGTACGAAAAAAAAAAAAAAAAAAAGAGATTTTTTTTTTAAAAATTTTTTTTTGTGTTTCCGGTCACATAACCAAATAAGTCTGTGTGGAATTATTTGTGTGCGGTGCGTTGCATATCACATGCGTGTGAGTTGGTGGTTGAACTTATAACATATCGTTGGGATTGATGGTCGTTTATTTCTTTTGTTCTAGAGCCGCAGGGCAGAAAGTTATAAAGGTAAAATATTTAAGGATGTATCGTTTTATTTGATAAGTTAGGCATGAGCCGTTCAAATACGTAGACCGTATTTAAAGGCTTCCGGGAGGAGGGTATTGTAACTAGTCGGGTTTAAACCCTAGTTACAAGGTAGAAAGGCGCACACATATGTTATATAGCTTTAAAATTAGTCATATAATTTTGATTTTATTTCGTTTTAGTATTTATTTTGTTAGTGGGAGAAAATGTTTAAGATTTTATTAAAGTAAGAAAAGAGGGGGTGGGGTGGGGAATTTGCGTTTTGTTTTTGTAAAAGTGGTATATGTATGTGTTTGCGGTGTGGATAGACAATTTTAGAAACGAACGTATGAATACCTTTTGGATCAAAGATAAGAAATTATTGTAAGAAAAAGAAGAAAAAAAAGAAATATATTAAACATCGAAAATCTTATCTGGGGAATTTGAATGAAAATTAAAAAGAAGGTTGAAGTAAAAAGTTTCCGGAATGTTAATTGCCAAAATGTCCGAAGGTGCGAAAAGTTCTTTCTGCTTATTAGCTCAACTGGCCATCTATACCACGTGGTGGGAAGAAGGGGACGGACTGTGTTTGCGAAAACAAAAGAAAAAGAGAAAAGTGACAGGGAGATGAGATGTAGTTTTTTTTTGTTAAACGAGGGTCAGATTATTTTTGGTCTTCAAAGAGGAAAGAAAAAAAAGAAATATTTTCATTTTTTTTATATATATTGAAGAAGAATAGCTAAGGCTACGGCCGAATATGAGTACAGTGGGGTAAAGGCTTAAGCGTGCTGGGATTTCTGGACCTTGCCCCGAAGAGGCCATGCGGCAGTGACCGGAGAACATCTACCGGAGACCTATCAACTTTTAGCAAGGGAATCGATCCGACTCGGAATGAACTGAAGCGTGATGAACTGTCTCGTACGTTTTGCCTCGGTTCATGTGTTTTCTTCTTATTTTGATATCCCCGGGGATCACATCGGACAAAAATTGCAGGTAATATGAACTTAAGATATTTTATTTTCCAAATATTATTACGTTTTCTGAAACCCTCAAGGAGAACGAACCAAGGCAAGAGACTTATATTTTTTTTAAGATAAGGCCATTTTGAATACAGCTGATTAGATTTTATCTGTGTATACGTTCGTTTTTCTTATTCTATTGAAAATCCACACCGAATACATATATAGGTTTTATTGGGTTATGTAAATGTTAAAGGGTGCGGGAAATATATTTTTATTAAAAGCAGAAAATATTATAATAAAAGATATGTTATATTAAGGTATATTGCATGTGTGTGTTTTATTATTTGACTCATGGAATATAGTTCATAAATTTAGACGATTGATCCGAGTTTCGTTGTTGGTTGCATAGAGTTTCTCCCGTACATTTCCTACGGTTTATTAGCCACCCGCCCTGAGTACTGAGCTAGTGGAGAGGCCCTATTACTATCGTATTCTTCTCTTCCAGCATAATACTTATGTAAAAAGTAAGTTTGGCGCTTGGAGTCAATGTTTGGCGTCCATAAATATGCTGTGAGAGAAATACGAATTTTCTTATCACTATTTGGCTTCATAAAGAAAAAAATAGATATTTTTTTTATTTAAGATAAGAACAAGTAAGGGGTATACGGTA